>JARQOC010000004.1:622694282-622784282 GCA_033576535.1 Allobates femoralis
GGGACTGTACACAGTATATAGTATGGCGGTGCAGAGCGGGGACTGTACACAGTATATAGATAGGCGGTGCAGAGCGGGGGGCTGTACACAGTATATAATACGGCGGTGCAGAGCGGGGGGCTGTACACAGTATATAGTATGGGGTGCAGAGCGGGGGGCTGTATACAGTATATAGGATAGGCGGTGCAGAGCGGGGGCTGTACACAGTATATAGTATGGTGGTGCAGAGCGGGGGCTGTACACAGTATATAGTATGGCGGTACAGAGCGGGGGGCTGTATACAGTATATAGTATGGTGGTGCAGAGCGGGGGGCTGTATACAGTATAATAGGATGGCAGTGCAGAGCGGGGGGCTGTACACAGTATATAGTATGGCGATGCAGAGCGGGGGGGCTGTACACAGTATATAGTATGACGGTGCAGAGCGGGGGGCTGTATACAGTATATAATACGGCGGTGCAGAGCGGGGGGCTGTACACAGTATATAGTATGGTGGTGCAGAGCGGGGGACTGTACACAGAATATAGTACGGCGGTGCAGAGCGGGGGGCTGTACACAGTATATAGTATGACGTGCAGAGCGGGGGGCTGTACACAGTATATAATACGGCGGTGCAGAGCGGGGGCTGTACACAGTATATAGTATGGTGTGCAGAGCGGGGGGGCTGTACACAGTATATAGTACGGCGGTGCAGAGCGGGGGCTGTATACAGTATATAGTATGGCGGTGCAGAGCGGGGGACTGTACACAGTATATAGTATGGCGGTGCAGAGCGGGAAGCTGTATACAGTATATAATACGGCGGTGCAGAGCGGGGGGGCTGTATACAGTATATAGTATGGCAGTGCAGAGCGGGGGCTGTATACAGTATATAGTATGGCGGTGCAGAGTGGGGGGCTGTACACAGTATATAGTACCATGGTGCAGAGCGGTGGGCTGTATACAGTATATAGTATGGTGGTGCAGAGCGGGGGCTGTACACAGTATATATAGTAGACGGTGCAGAGCGGGGCGCTGTATACAGATATAAATACGGCGGTGCAGAGCGGGGGGCTGTACACAGTATATAGTACTGGCGGTGCAGAGTGGGGGGCTGTATACAGTATATAGTATGGCGGTGCAGAGCGGGGGGCTGTATACAGTATATAATACGGCGGTGCAGAGCGGGGGCTGTACACAGTATATAGTATGACGGTGCAGAGCGCGGGGGCTGTATACAGTATATAGTACGGCGGTGCAGAGCGGGGGCTGTACACAGTATATAGTATGGGGTGCAGAGCGGGGGACTGTACACAGTATATAGTATGGCGGTGCAGAGCGGGGGGCTGTACACAGTATATAGTATGGCGGTGCAGAGCGGGGGGCTGTACACAGTATATAGTATGGCGGGCAGAGCGGGGGCAGTATACAGTATATAGTACGGCGGTGCAGAGCGGGGGGCTGTACACAGTATATAGTATGACGGTGCAGAGCGGGGGGCTGTATACAGTATATAGTACGGCGGTGCAGAGCGGGGGGCTGTACACAGTATATAGTATGGTGGTGCAGAGCGGGGGGCTGTACACAGTATATAGTATGGCGGTGCAGAGCGGGGGCTGTACACAGTATATAGTATGGCGGTGCAGAGCGGGGGGCAGTATACAGTATATAGTATGGCGGTGCAGAGCGGGGGGCTGTACACAGTATATAGTATGGCAGTGCAGAGCGGAGGCTGTACACAGTATATAGTATGGTGGTGCAGAGCGGGGGCTGTATACAGTATATAGTATGGCAGTGCAGAGCGGGGGCTGTACACAGTATATAGTATGGCGGTGCAGAGCGGGGGCTGTACACAGTATATAGTATGACGGTGCAGAGCGGGGGGCTGTATACAGTATATAGTATGGCAGTGCAGAGCGGGAGGCTGTACACAGTATATAGTATGGTGGTGCAGAGCGGGGGCTGTATACAGTATATAGTATGGCGGTGCAGAGCGGGGGGCTGTACACAGTATATAGTATGGCGGTGCAGAGTGTATAGTATGGCGGTGCAGAGCTGGGGGCTGTACACAGTATATAGTATGGCGGTGCAGAGCGGGGGCTGTACACAGTATATAGTATGGCGGTGCAGAGCGGGGGGCTGTACACAGTATATAGTATGGCGGTGCAGAGCGGGGGGCTGCACACAGTATATAGTATGGCGGTGCAGAGCGGGGTGCTGTACACAGTATATAATACGGCGGTGCAGAGCGGGGGCTGTATACAGTATATAGTATGGAGGTGCAGAGCGGGGGCTGTATACAGTATATAGTATGGCGGTGCAGAGCGGGAGGCTGTACACAGTATATAATACGGCGGTGCAGAGTGGGGGCTGTACACAGTATATAGTATGGCGGTGCAGAGCGGGGATCAGGGACATTCGGGCGTAATGTAAGGAGATGTGAGAGAATGATGGAGAATAGAGGAAAGTGTCGGCGGCGGCACTTACTGGGCATAATGCAGCGGCCATTATCCCCCCGCACTCAGGTCACTTAGGAAAGAGCGCGAATAATACCGCACCGCTCTACCAACTTCACACCGCCGGAGCCAGAAATGAGGCTCCGTAATGTGTCCATCATTAACACAAATTGATCGGCTATGTTCAGCTTTCAAGTCATTGCTCACATTCATTGCTAAGAAGAGGAGAGAGATCGCAAGAGATCGCAAGAGAGTGCAAGAGATCGCAAGAGAGTGCAAGAGAGTGCAAGAGATCGCAAGAGATCGCAAGAGAGTGCAAGAGATCGCAAGAGATCGCAAGAGAGTGCAAGGGATCGCAAGAGAGTTCCAGAGATCGCAAACCAGTGCAAGGGATTGCAAGCCAGTGCAAGAGAGTGCAAGAGAGTGCAAGGGTTCGCAAGCCAGTGCAAGAGAGTGCAAGGGATCGCAAGATTGTGCAAGACAGTGCAAGAGAGCGCAAGAGAGCGCTCCGACCCAGAGCCGAAAACTCAAAACCTCCAACCCAAAACCCTGAAAACACGGACCCGAACATTCGGCCCAAAAACCCTGATCCGAATATGCAAACCCAACAACTGGACACCTGCCACCTAAAACCCTGAACTAAAAACCCCATTCCAAACCATCCGACCCTAAAACCCAAAAATCTCAACTAGAAAACTCCGACCCAATAATCTCGACCAAAAACCTGAAACCTCTCTGACCCGAACCTTCAACCCAAAAACCCTGACCTGTAATCTGCAAACTCCAACACAAAACCCTGACCCAAAAACTGTTCATCTTCTACAGAGAGGAGTCTGGCCCAAAATATACACATCCCCCCCCACATAACAGAAATGTATATATAGGGGCAGTATTATAGTAGTTATATTCTTGTACATAGGGGCAGTATTATAGTAGTTATATTCTTGTATATAGGAGCAGTATTATAGTAGTTATATTCTTGTATATAGGAGCAGTATTATAGTAGTTATATTCTTGTATATAGGGGCAGTATTATAGTAGTTATATTCTTGTATATAGGAGCAGTATTATAGTAGTTATATTCTTGTATATAGGAGCAGTATTATAGTAGTTATATTCTTGTATATAGGAGCAGTATTATAGTAGTTATATTCTTGTATATAGAGGTAGTATTATAGTAGTTATATTCTTGTATATAGGGGCAGTATTATAGTAGTTATATTCTTGTATATAGGGGCAGTATTATAGTAGTTATATTCTTGTATATAGGAGCAGTATTATAGTAGTTATATTCTTGTATATAGGGGCAGTATTATAGTAGTTATATTCTTGTATATAGGAGCAGTATTATAGTAGTTATATTCTTGTATATAGAGGCAGTATTATAGTAGTTATATTCTTGTATATAGGAGCAGTATTATAGTAGTTATATTCTTGTATATAGGGGCAGTATTATAGTAGTTATATTCTTGTATATAGGAGCAGTATTATAGTAGTTATATTCTTGTATATAGGAGCAGTATTATAGTAGTTATATTCTTGTATATAGGAGCAGTATTATAGTAGTTATATTCTTGTATATAGGGGCAGTATTATAGTAGTTATATTCTTGTATATAGGAGCAGTATTATAGTAGTTATATTCTTGTATATAGGGGCAGTATTATAGTAGTTATATTCTTGTATATAGGAGCAGTATTATAGTAGTTATATTCTTGTATATAGGAGCAGTATTATAGTAGTTATATTCTTGTATATAGGGGCAGTATTATAGTAGTTATATTCTTGTATATAGGAGCAGTATTATAGTAGTTATATTCTTGTATATAGGGGCAGTATTATAGTAGTTATATTCTTGTATATAGGGGCAGTATTATAGTAGTTATATTCTTGTATATAGGGGCAGTATTATAGTAGTTATATTCTTGTATATAGGAGCAGTATTATAGTAGTTATATTCTTGTATATAGGAGCAGTATTATAGTAGTTATACTCTTGTATATAGGGGCAGTATTATAGTAGTTATATTCTTGTATATAGGGCAGTATTATAGTAGTTATATTCTTGTACATAGGGGCAGTATTATAGTAGTTATATTCTTGTATATAGGGGCAGTATTATAGTAGTTATATTCTTGTATATAGGAGCAGTATTATAGTAGTTATATTCTTGTATATAGGGGCAGTATTATAGTAGTTATATTCTTGTATATAGGGGCAGTATTATAGTAGTTATATTCTTGTATATAGGAGCAGTATTATAGTAGTTATATTCTTGTATATAGGAGCAGTATTATAGTAGTTATACTCTTGTATATAGGGGCAGTATTATAGTAGTTATATTCTTGTATATAGGGGCAGTATTATAGTAGTTATATTCTTGTACATAGGAGCAGTATTATAGTAGTTATATTCTTGTATATAGGGGCAGTATTATAGTAGTTATATTCTTGTATATAGGAGCAGTATTATAGTAGTTATATTCTTGTATATAGGAGCAGTATTATAGTAGTTATATTCTTGTATATAGGGGCAGTATTATAGTAGTTATATTCTTGTATATAGGAGCAGTATTATAGTAGTTATATTCTTGTATATAGGAGCAGTATTATAGTAGTTATACTCTTGTATATAGGAGCAGTATTATAGTAGTTATATTCTTGTGTATAGGAGCAGTATTATAGTAGTTATATTCTTGTATATAGGAGCAGTATTATAGTAGTTATATTCTTGTACATAGGGGCAGTATTATAGTAGTTATATTCTTGTATATAGGAGCAGTATTATAGTAGTTATATTCTTGTATATAGGAGCAGTATTATAGTAGTTATATTCTTGTATATAGGAGCAGTATTATAGTAGTTATACTCTTGTATATAGGGGCAGTATTATAGTAGTTATATTCTTGTATATAGGGGCAGTATTATAGTAGTTATATTCTTGTACATAGGAGCAGTATTATAGTAGTTATATTCTTTTATATAGGGGCAGTATTATAGTAGTTATATTCTTGTATATAGGGGCAGTATTATAGTAGTTATATTCTTGTATATAGGAGCAGAATTATAGTAGTTATATTCTTGTATATAGGGGCAGTATTATAGTAGTTATATTCTTGTATATAGGAGCAGTATTATAGTAGTTATATTCTTGTATATAGGAGCAGTATTATAGTAGTTATATTCCTGTACATAGGGGCAGTATTATAGTAGTTATATTCTTGTATATAGGAGCAGTATTATAGTAGTTATATTCTTGTATATAGGGGCAGTATTATAGTAGTTATATTCTTGTATATAGAGGCAGTATTATAGGAGTTATATTCTTGTATATAGGGGCAGTATTATAGTAGTTATATTCTTGTATATAGGGGCAGTATTATAGTAGTTATATTCTTGTATATAGGAGCAGTATTATAGTAGTTATACTCTTGTATATAGGGGCAGTATTATAGTAGTTATATTCTTGTATATAGGGGCAGTATTATAGTAGTTATATTCTTGTGTATAGGAGCAGTATTATAGTAGTTATATTCTTGTATATAGGGGCAGTATTATAGTAGTTATATTCTTGTATATAGGAGCAGTATTATAGTAGTTATATTCTTGTATATAGGGGCAGTATTATAGTAGTTATATTCTTGTGTATAGGAGCAGTATTATAGTAGTTATATTCTTGTATATAGGGGCAGTATTATAGTAGTTATATTCTTGTATATAGGAGCAGTATTATAGTAGTTATACTCTTGTATATAGGGGCAGTATTATAGTAGTTATATTCTTGTATATAGGGGCAGTATTATAGTAGTTATATTCTTGTATATAGGGGCAGTATTATAGTAGTTATATTCTTGTATATAGGAGCAGAATTATAGTAGTTATATTCTTGTATATAGGGGCAGTATTATAGTAGTTATATTCTTGTATATAGGAGCAGTATTATAGTAGTTATAAAGAGAATTTTGTTTACGTACCGTAAATTCTTTTTTCTTTAATCATCAATGGGAGACCCAGACAATGGGGTTTAGGGCACTGCCCTCCGGAGGTCACACTAGGTACTACAAGTTTGTAGACACCGCCTCCTCCGCTTATAAACCCCTACCGCAGGGAACATCCTCAGTTTGGTCTACAAGCTGCGAGGAGGAAATAAACCACACCCGAAACATCGGGAAGAATGCCGTGCACAAACGGTTCAACAACCCGGCAAACACTGTCTCAACAGAGAACAGAGCAAATGCAAAACATGCAAAGGAACAACTGGGTGGGTGCTGGGTCTCCCATTGATGATTAAAGAAAAAAGAATTTACGGTACGTAAACAAAATTCTCTTTTTTCTGGTCATCATAATGGGAGACCCAGACAATGGGGATGTCCTAAAGCAATACCCCAGGGCGGGAAGAGTTCCTCAACAAGACGGATAACACATGGTTCCCTTTTAAAGGTGGGCAACCGCCGCCTGGAGAACCCGCCTGCCCAAACTTGCATCCGCAGAGGCATGGGCATGCACCATATAGTGCTTAGAGAAAGTGTGCAGGCTGGACCAAGTGGCCGCCTGACACACCTGTAGAGCAGACGCTCGATGTCGCAATGCCCAGGAGGCACCTACGGCTCTGGTAGAGTGAGCCTTCAATCCCACTGGGAGAGGCAAACCAGAAGTCCGGTAAGCCTCCTGGATGGAAGCCTTAATCCATCTGGCCAATGTCGATTTCGACGCCGCGGACCCCTTACAGCGACCTGTCGTAAGAACAAATAAGGAATCCGAACTCCTAAAGGAGGCGGTCCTAGACACATAAATGCGTATAGCTCTCACGAGATCCAGAGTATGGAGGTCGCGTTCAACCTGATGAACGGGAGCGGGGCAAAATGATGGGAGAACAATCTCCTGGTTCAGGTGGAAAGTTGAAACCACCTTCGGCAAGAATTCTGGCCGTGGACGCAACACCACCTTGTCTTGGTGAACCACCAGGAAGGGTGACTTGCACGATAGTGCAGCCAATTCTGAGACCCTTCTCAGAGACGTAATCGCCACCAGAAAGGTCACTTTCTGGGATAGACGAGAGAGAGAGACGTCTCTCAGAGGCTCAAACGGCGGTTTCTGCAATGCCGCCAGGACCATGTTAAGGTCCCAAGGGTCTAGAGGTCTCTTGTAGGGCGGGACCATCCGTGACACCCCCTGCAGAAATTGACGGACCTTCGGGAGGAGCGCCAATCGCCTGTCAAACAGCACAGAAAGTGCTGATACTTGACCTTTCAAAGAGCCAAGGGATAATCCCAATTCCAAACCCGACTGTAGGAAAGCCAACAACGTTGGGATGGACAATGGCCACGGTGACCGTCCGCCAGAGGCACACCAAGAGAAAAAGATTTTCCACGTCCTGTGGTACATCTTCCTGGAAACAGGCTTCCTAGCCCGATTCATAGTGGCCACCACTGTAGGAGAGAAGCCCCTGGATGTCAGCAGCCAGGCCTCAAGAGCCATGCAGTCAATCTGAGGGCCCTGGAATTGAGGTGGAAGAATGGGCCTTGCGCGAGTAAATCTGCGCGTTCTGGAAGAGCCCACCTGTGTCCGCCTGACAGTTGCCACAGGTCCGGATACCAGGACCTCCTGGGCCAATCTGGAGCCACTAGAATGGCTACCCTGCACTCCGACCTGATTTTCCACAGCACCCTGGGAATCAGAGCCAGAGGCGGGAACACATATGGTAGATGGAATCTGGACCAAGTCAAGATCAGGGCGTCCGCTCCCAGAGACTGGGGTCCCATGACCTCGCCATGTAGTGCGGCACCTGATGATTCAGCCGTGAGGCCATCAGATCCACGTCCGGCGTGCCCCATCTGCTGCAGATTTCTCTGAAGACGTCTGGATGTAGGGACCACTCTCCGGCGTCCATCCCCTGCCGGCTCAGATAGTCGGCCTCCCAGTTTTCGACCCCTGGGATGTGAACTGCGGAGATCAGGCAGTTGTTGTCCTCCGCCCAGGATAGAATGCGGTGGACTTCGGCCAGAGCCTCTGCGCTCCTGGTTCCTCCTTGATGATTTATATAAGCGACGGCCGTCGCATTGTCGGACTGAACCCGAATGGGATGTCCTGAGAGGAATCTCTGAAAGGCCAGGAGCGCCAGATAGACCGCCTTGATCTCCAGTACGTTGATCTGCAACGCCGACTCCGACCGAGTCCAGAGGCCTTGGGCCCTGTGGTGCAAGAACACCGCCCCCCAGCCCTTCAGACTGGCGTCGGTGGTCACCACTAACCATGACGGTTTGATGAAGGACCGGCCCCGAGACAAGTGATGTGGTTGTAGCCACCACTGCAGGGAATCCCTGGTCGGTAGGGAAAGGGTCACCAGTCGATTCAGAGAGATCGTCCTCTTGTCCCAACTGCGGAGGATCTCCAGCTGTAGAGGACGGAGGCGAAATTGTGCGAACGGCACCGCCTCTATCGCAGCTACCATGCGCCCCACCAGCTTCATCAACACCCGTAGGGATGAATGTGGTGACAGGAGGACATTCTGCACTCCTGATTGGATGGCCAGCTGTTTGACTCGTGGCAGAGACACCAGGGCTGAGGCTGTGTTGAAGTCCATGCCCAGATATGTCAAAGACTGGGTCGGAACTAGCGTTGACTTCTGAATATTGAGAAGCCACCCGAACTGTTCCAGAGACCGCATGGTCACATCCAGGCTCTCTTGACAGAGGTGTTCTGATGGCGCCCTGACCAGCAGGTCGTCTAAATAGGGAATGACGGCATGTCCCTGCATGTGCAGGAGAGCCATCATGGAGGCCATCACTTTTGTGAACACCCGCGGTGCCGAGGCCAACCCGAACGGCAGCGCCACAAATTGGAAGTGCTCTTCCCCCACTGCGAATCTCAACCAGCGCTGATGAGCTGGTGCAATGGGGACGTGAAGGTAAGCGTCTCTGATATCGATGGACGCTAGGAAGTCCCCCTGTGACACAGCCGCGATCACTGAGCGCAGGGATTCCATACGGAACTTCCGAACCAACACGTGACGGTTGAACAACTTCAGGTCCAGAACCGGGCGGAAGGATCCGTCCTTCTTTGGGACGATAAAGAGGTTGGAGTAAAAACCCCTGAACCTCTCTCCGGAAGGCACCGGGACCACCACTCCGTCTCTGCGGAGTCCCTCCAACACCAGGTAAAAAGCCTGAGCCTTTTCTGGTGACGGGACCGACCGATGGAATCGGGATAATGTTTTGACGTCAGCTCTATCCTGTAACCTCGCGAGATCACGTCTCGAACCCACTGATCTTGAACGTGAAGTAGCCACTTGTCCTGAAAGCGAGACAAGCGGCCCCCCACCCGTGGGGAGGCAGGATGAGAGAGCGAGTCATGCAGAGGCGGGTTTGGGGGTGGCAGCTGCCGCCCCCGACGGCTTCTTTGGACGACTCTTAGAGCGCCACTGGGAAGCGGGCTTTCCCCCTCGGTCCGTGCGAGCGGACGGTGCTGATGACTGCGAGCTGGAACGAAAGGACCACTGTTTTGGGTTCCTTTTAACGGTATACCGTGGCTTAGGTTTATTCTGCGGTATCTTAGACTCAGCAGAATCCTTAATCAGCTTGTCCAGCTCTGTGCCAAAAAGCCTGTCACCAGAGAACGGAAGATTCTGCAAAATCTTCTTGGATGTGGCATCTGAGTCCCAAAGACGCAGCCACAACAGCCTGCGGATCGCTATAGCATTGGCCGAAGCCACAGCTGAGCGAGTGGCAGTTTCCAGAGTCGCCGTTCTGGCGTAGTCCGCATAGGCCCTTGCTCTCTCGGTAAGTGCCAGGACCTCTGGACTGGATCTTGCCAGGTCAGTGATACCATCCAAGCAGGTAGTAATCGCTTGTAAGGTCCAGACCGTGGCAAAATTAGGGGCAAATGAAGACCCCACAGCCTCATAGGAAGACTTGGCGAGTTGCTCGACCTGTCTATCCGTCGCATCCTTCAGTGAGGAGCTATCAGAGGCAGAGAAAAGGGAGCGTGCAGCAATCCTGGTCATGGAAGCGTCCACCTTCGGGGACTGCGACCACTCCTGAAGCACCTCCTGGGGGAAGGGGAAGCGATTGTCCTTGGTTTTACAGACATAACGCCGCCCAGGATGTAACCTGGGAGCTCTAACCACCCTTCCAAAATTAGTGTGGTCCATGAAGGAGCCACTTGGTCTAGCCTCCGGCCGCAGCCATTGATAGACCTCCTTCGGGTGCACCGTCACCTCCTCAGGGTGTGTCACGAGACGTAAGGTCTCGTTGATAGAGGATACCAAATCCTCCACCCCGTCTGGTGGTTCAGACACAGACACAGACCCGAGAGTCGAACCCCCATCATCGTCCTCACCATCAGAGGAACGCTCCTCCTCAGAGAGAGCCTGGAGCTCGGGTGACTCCTCACGACGAGCCCGCTTAGGGGGTCTCACAGCAGAAGAGGGGGACACCCGGGGGTAACTGGAAGGAGTAGCTGGGCTTTCCAGCCTCCTATTAAGTGCCTCCAGGGATTGCGACATGGAGGACAGCTGAGACAGCAGAGATTCATTGATCTTATTCTGAGTCTCCCATGGCCCTGAGATCACCTGAACCTCAGGGTATAGCACCGGAGCTGCTGTCTCAGCAGTGCCAGTCCGGGCCTCTGGGCGTCCGCAGTTATTGCAGGACCCCTCCACCAGTGTTCCATTGCATGTAGCACAGGTAATGGTGGCATCTGCCGCCTTAGCAGCACGCTTCCTAACTGAGGACATCGCCACAGTAGGGGAAAATAAGCCAAAATGCAGTACAACAAAACCGGGAGTCCCGGTGGCTTACCGACCGCAGTAAAGCGGTATGAGGAAGCGGTGTGTGTGTGTGACCTCCGCGACGGTTTCCGGTCTCCCCTTTGGAGTGCAGGCGCACGCTGCATACAAATCCCAACCGGGAAGTGAGGGTAAAGATGGCCGCCGACAGTGAAAATGTGGGCGGCGCCGAAGACACGCGGGAAACACACACACACGCCCATCGATGACGTCACCGCACGGGCTGCTTCCCATCCTCCAAGCAGCCTCATCATGAGGGAGCCGGAGCCCGCAGCGCGGGAAAAAGTGTAACCAGTTATACACAGACTGCACACAATCAACCATCCGCAGCCCACGGCCTCAGCCCCTGTGACACACAGGGCGGTCAGCCAGGGTGACCCCAGCACAGGGTACACCTCCAGATCCGCGGACCCGAGGGTAACGCGCGGTCTGAGTGTCAGGACACATAAAGTGACAGACACTACCCCCAGGCACACAGGAGACACAGAGTGCCTCAGTGCCGGTCCGGTCTGTAAGCACCATTTAGGGAGGCCTCGGACGGGGGTGCAGCACCAGTCCGGAGTGTAAGCACCATTTAGGGAGGCCTCGGACGGAGCGGAGCTGTGCAAGGCTCCCATCTCCCACTCTCCAGAGCCCCCCAGAGAGGGATGGAAAGGAGCGCAACAAAGTACCGGGAGAACACAAAGTGTCCAGGCCCAAGGCCCTCCGGTACCTCCACCTGCGTGTGCCACAAGGGTGAGCAGGGAGACTGTCGCAGGTCCCGACTGGAACCTTTTTACCTTGTCTTCAGACGCCATCACGTAAGCTGTGAGAATGCAGTGAAGTGCAAGCAAAGCGTGATCCTCCGAGCACACTAAGTTTAAAACTGAGGATGTTCCCTGCGGTAGGGGTTTATAAGCGGAGGAGGCGGTGTCTACAAACTTGTAGTACCTAGTGTGACCTCCGGAGGGCAGTGCCCTAAACCCCATTGTCTGGGTCTCCCATTATGATGACCAGAAAATTCTTGTATATAGGGGCAGTATTATAGTAGTTATATTCTTGTATATAGGGGTAGTATTATAGTAGTTATATTCTTGTATATAGGGGCAGTATTATAGTAGTTATATTCTTGTATATAGGGGAAGTATTATAGTAGTTATATTCTTGTACATAGGGGCAGTATTATAGTAGTTATATTCTTGTATATAGGGGCAGTATTATAGTAGTTATATTCTTGTATATAGAGGCAGTATTATAGTAGTTATATTCTTGTATATAGGAGCAGTATTATAGTAGTTATATTCTTATATATAGGAGCAGTATTATAGTAGTTATATTCTTCTATATAGGAGCAGTATTATAGTAGTTATATTCTTGTATATAGGGGCAGTATTATAGTAGTTATATTCTTGTATATAGGGGCAGTATTATAGTAGTTATATTCTTGTATATAGAGGCAGTATTATAGTAGTTATATTCTTGTATATAGGAGCAGTATTATAGTAGTTATAGTCTTGTATATAGAGGCAGTATTATAGTAGTTATATTCTTGTATATAGGGGCAGTATTATAGTAGTTATATTCTTGTATATAGGAGCAGTATTATAGTAGTTATATTCTTGTATATAGGAGCAGTATTATAGTAGTTATATTCCTGTATATAGGAGCAGTATTATAGTAGTTATATTCCTGTATATAGGGAGCAGTATTATAGTAGTTATATTCTTGTATATAGGAGCAGTATTATAGTAGTTATATCCTTGTATATAGGAGCAGTAATATAGTAGTTATATTCTTGTATATAGGAGCAGTATTATAGTAGTTATATTCTTGTATATAGGGGCAGTATTATAGTAGTTATATTCTTGTATATAGGAGCAGTATTATAGTAGTTATATTCTTGTATATAGGAGCAGTATTATAGTAGTTATATTCTTGTATATAGGGGCAGTATTATAGTAGTTATATTCTTGTATATAGGGGCAGTATTATAGTAGTTATATTCTTGTATATAGGGGCAGTATTATAGTAGTTATATTCTTGTATATAGGGGCAGTATTATAGTAGTTATATTCTTGTATATAGGGGCAGTATTATAGTAGTTATATTCTTGTATATAGGGGCAGTATTATAGTAGTTATATTCTTGTATATAGGAGCAGTAATATAGTAGTTATATTCTTGTATATA
The DNA here is from genome assembly GCA_033576535.1 of Allobates femoralis. NCBI lineage: Eukaryota > Metazoa > Chordata > Amphibia > Anura > Aromobatidae > Allobates > Allobates femoralis. Next base: position 622,707,668 of record JARQOC010000004.1, read on the forward strand.
GGAGCAGTATTATAGTAGTTATATTCTTGTATATAGGGGCAGTATTATAGTAGTTATATTCTTGTATATAGGAGCAGTATTATAGTAGTTATATTCTTGTATATAGGGGCAGTATTATAGTAGTTATATTCTTGTATATAGGAGCAGTATTATAGTAGTTATATTCTTGTATATAGGAGCAGTATTATAGTAGTTATATTCTTGTATATAGGGGCAGTATTATAGTAGTTATATTCTTGTATATAGGGGCAGTATTATAGTAGTTATATTCTTGTATATAGGGGCAGTATTATAGTAGTTATATTCTTGTATATAGGGGCAGTATTATAGTAGTTATATTCTTGTATATAGGGGCAGTATTATAGTAGTTATATTCTTGTATATAGGAGCAGTGTTATAGTAGTTATATTCTTGTATATAGGAGCAGTATTATAGTAGTTATATTCTTGTATATAGGGGGCAGTATTATAGTAGTTATATTCTTGTATATAGGAGCAGTATTATAGTAGTTATATTCTTGTATATAGCGGCCGTATTATAGTAGTTATATTCTTGTATATAGGAGCAGTATTATAGTAGTTATATTCTTGTATATAGGAGCAGTATTATAGTAGTTATATTCTTGTATATAGGAGCAGTATTATAGTAGTTATATTCTTGTATATAGGAGCAGTATTATAGTAGTTATATTCTTGTATATAGGAGCAGTATTATAGTAGTTATATTCTTGTATATAGGGGCAGTATTATAGTAGTTATATTCTTGTATATAGGGGCAGTATTATAGTAGTTATATTCTTGTATATAGGAGCAGTATTATAGTAGTTATATGCTTGTATATAGGAGCAGTATTATAGTAGTTATATTCTTGTACACAGGGGCAGTAGTATAGTAGTATTGTTGTTGCACATAGTTGGCGGTATTCTATGTTCTTGTATAAATGTGCTATTTGTGTTGTTTGCAGTCTATTTTCTGTCTTCTATGTTCATGTCTCTGTCAGTTCTGTCTGGATTTTGCCCTTTTACTAATCTTTTGGGACCTTCTAATTTCAGTAAGATAAACACTGTCACTATTCTGCAGAACAGAGATCTCTCAGAGTCTCGGGCGGTGAAATCCCCCAGAATCTCCATCACGTGGCTCCATATTCTGGAGAATAAATAAGACGTTTTCTGTTCTTGTGTTCGGGGTTCGCTGTATTTCTTGGCCGAGCACCAATAATTCCACTAAACACCAGAAAAGCAAACACCGTCCTGCTGAGATATTTTGCAACAGGTGCGCGGTACAATTACTGCACAATTACAGCAAAATTACAGCGTATTCGTGGATCCGAGGTGAAGGAACCAAGACGTCGTCCAAGTCCTTGTGAGAAATAGGCAGAATTATGCAACAAGACGACGTCTGTCACCATCCAAGAAAGAAAGGAACGGCGGAAACCGAGGATGGAAGAAAGTAACAGAGAAGAAAATGTCAGGAAACCTACAGAGAGTAATCCTGCTATATATGGATAGATAGATAGATAGATAGATAGATAGATAGATAGATAGATAGATAGATAGATGAATGGATAGATAATAGATGTTTTTTTTTTTTTAAAAAACTACATTTTTGGATTTTTGATATCTGTAAAGTTCTTAGTACACTTATTAGCCAATACCAGTTTGCACATCAACCACAGCAAGGTAACCTTAGATCTGATGGGTCCCTGTCCTACCATGTTACTCTTTCCTTGGACTTAGCTAAGCCTCCATTTTTATGGGAAGTGGGAGGACTCAGTTCAAAGACCACCTGGGGTCAATGGGGTTGCAGAGGAAAGCTGTGGAGCCAGGAACCCCAACAATTATATAGAAACAAAAAAAAGCAGAAGAGCACTCGAGGTCTAGTGTAAACTGGTGCAAGCTGCAACACTGAACAATATATAGAAAAATAAATCACAGCAGCCCTCAGTCACTGCCAATCATGTGTGTATATACAGAATGGGGCAAACTGTATAACACTGGCGGCCGTCACTCCCCCTGTGAGGTCTGTCCCCTGTTCGCTATTTTTTTTTCCCCTCACTCTGTGCCACCCCCTCTGCTGCCTCGTTTATTGTGGTGTGGGGTGGCTGTGGTGTGTGGTGTGGGGTCGGTGGCTGTGGTGTTGGGTCGGTGGCTGTGGTGTAGGGTCGGTGGCTGTGGTGTGGGGCGTGGTGTGGGGTCGGTGGCTGTGGTGTGGGGGTGGTGGCTGTTTTGGTGTGGGTGTGTGGTGGTGTGGTGTGGGTGGTGGCTGTGGTGTGGGGTCGTGGTGGTGTGGTGGGGGTGTGTGGTGGGCTGTGTGGTGTGGGGTCGGTGGCTGTGTGTGGTGCGTGGTGTGGTGGTGGTGGCTGTGGTGTGGGTCGGTTTGGCTGTGGTTGTGGTGGTGTGGTGTGGTGGTGGTGTGGTGTGTTGTGGTGTGTGGGGTCTGGTGTGCTGTGTGGTGTGGGTGCGTGGTGTGGGGTCGGTGGCTGTGGTGTGGGTCGGTGGCTGTGGTGTGGTGGGTGTGTTGGGGTCGGTGGCTGTGGTGTGGGTCGGTGGTGTGGTGTGGGCTGTGGTGTGGGGTGGTGGTGTGGTGTGGTGCTGTGGGTGTTGTGTGTGGTGGGGTCGGTGGTGTGGTGTGGGGGTCGTGTGGCTGTGGTGTGGGTCGTGGTGTGGTGTGTGGGTCGGTGGCTGTGGTTGTGGGGCTGTGGTGTGGGGGTCGGTGGCTGTGGTGTGGGTCGGTGGCTGTTGTGGGTGTGTGGGGTGTAGTGGGTGTGGTGTGTGTGGGTGTGTGGGTGTGTGGTGGTGTGGTGTGGTGTGTGGCTGTGGTGTGGGGTCGGTGCTGTGGTGTGGTGGGGTGGGTGTGTGTGTGGTGGCTGTGGTGTGGGGTGTGTGGTGTGGTGTGTGGTGTGGCTGTGTGTGGGGTGTGTGCTGTGGTGGGGTCGGTGGCTGTGGTGTGGGGTGTGGTTGTGGGGGGTGGTGGTGTGGTGTGGTGGTCGGTGGCTGTGGTGTGGGGGTCGGTGGCTGTGGTGTGGGGTGGTGGTGTGGTGTGGTGTGTGGTGTGTGGTGTGGGTGTGTGGCTGTGGTGTGTGGTGTGGTGTGTGGGGTGTGTGTGTGTGGTGTGGGGTAGTGGGTGTGGTGTGGGTCGTGGTGTGGTGGTGTGGTGGCTGTGGTGTGTGGGTGGTGGTGTGGTGTGTGGGGTGTGGTGTGGTGTGGGTGGTGGCTGTGGTGTGGGTGTGGTGGTGTGTGTGGGGTGGTGGTGTGGTGTGGGTGGTGTAGTGGTGTGTGGTGGGTGGTGTGGGGTGTGTGGTGTGGTGTGTGTGTGTGGTGTGGGGTGGGTGTGTGTGTGTGGTGTGGGTGTGTGGTGTGGTGTGGGTCGTGTTGTGGGTGTGGTGGTGTGTGTGGGGTCGGTGGCTGTGTGTGGGTGAGTGTGGGTGTGTGGTGTGCTGGGTGTGGTGTCATGCAGTTGTGTGTGGGGTCGGTGGGTGTGGTGTGGGTGTGCTGTGGTGTGGGGTGTGTGGGTTGGTGGCTGTGGTGTGGGTGGTGTGGATGTGGTGTGGTGTGGTGTGGTTGGTGGTGTGGTGTGGGTCGGTGGTGTGGTGTGGGGTGGTGCTGTGGTGGTGGGTGGTGGCTGTGGTGTGTGGTGGGTGGCTGTGGTGTGGGGTGTTGGTGTGGTGTGGTGGTGTGGGTGTGGGGTGTGTGGGTGTGGTGTGTGTGTGTGGGTGGTGGTGGGGTGTGTGCTGTGGTGTGGGGTCGGTGGCTGTGGTGTGGTGTGGGGGTGGTGTGGTGGTGTGTGTGGTGTGGTGTGTGTAGTGGTCGGTGGTGGTGGTGTGGGGGTGTGTTGGGTGTAGGTGGTGTGGTGTGGGTCGGTGGCTTGTTGGTGTTGGTGTGTGTGGTGTGGGTGTGTTGGTGTGGGGTGTGGTGTGGGGTGTGTGGTGGTGTGGCTGTGGTGTGGGGTGTGTGTGTTGTGGTGTGTGGTGTGTGTGTGGTGTGGTGTGTGTGGGGTTGGGGTGTGGGTGTGGTGTGTGGCTGTGTTGTGGTGTGGTGGGGTGTGGTGTGGTGTGGGGTCGGTGGCTGTGGTGTGGGTGGTGGTGTGGGTGTAGTGGGTGTGGTGTGTGGGTGGGTGTGTGGTGGGTGTGGTGGTGTGGTGTGGTGGTGGTGGCTGTGGTGTGGGGTCGGTGGTGTGGTGTGGTGTGTGGTGGTGTGTGGTGTGTGGGTGTGTGTGTGGTGTGTGTGGGGGCTGTGGTGTGGTGTGTAGGTGTGTGGTGGTGGGGTTGTGTGGCTGTGGTGTGGGGTCGGTGTGTGGTGTGGGTGTGGTGTGGGGTCGGTGGCTGTGGTGTGTGGTGGTGGTGTGGTGTGGGGGGTCGGTGGCTGTGGTGTGGGTGGTGGTGTGGGTGGTGGTGTGTGTGGTGGTGGTGTGGTGTGGGGTTGGTGGCTGTGGTGTGGTGGTGGTGGGGGGTGTGTGTGGTGTGGGGTCGTGGCTGTTGTGGGTGGGTGTGGGGGTCGGTGGCTGTGGTTGTGGGTGGTGGGTGGTGTGTGTGGTGGTGTGGTGTGGGGTCGTGGTCTGTGGTGTGGGGGTGTGGTTGTGGTTGTGTGGGTGTGGTGTGGTGTGGGGTGTAGTGTGTGGTGGTGGGTGTGGTGGTGTGGTGCTGTGGTGTGTGTGTAGTGGGTGTGGTGTGTGTGTGGTGTGGTGTGGTGTGGTGTGGGGTCGTGGTGTGGGTGGTGGCTGTGGTGTGGTGTGTGTGTGGTGTAGTGGTGTGTTGTGGTGGTGTGGGGTCGGTGGTGTGGTGTGTGGTGTGTGGTGGGGGGTGTGTGTGTGTGTGTGTGGGTGGGTGTGTGGGTGTGGGGTGTAGTGCTGTGGTGTGGGTGTCGGTGGCTGTGGTTGTGGGTGTGTCGGTGGCTGTGGTGTGGGGTCGGGGTGTGTTGTGGGGCTATGGTGGTCTGTGTGTGTTGGTGGTGTTAGGTGTGGGTGGGCTGGTGTGGTGTGGGGTGTGGTGTGGTGTGTGGTGTGGGTGGTGTGGTGTGGTGTGGTGGTGGGTGTGGTGGTGGTGGTGTGGGGCGTGGTGTGTGGTGTGGGGTGTGGTGTGTGTGTGGGTGTGTGGGGTGTGGTGGTGTGGGTGTGGGTCGGTGGCTGTGGTGTTGGTGGGTGGTGTGGGTGGTGGTGTGGTGTGGGTGTGGTGGTGTGTGTGGGTGTGTGTGGTGGGTGTGGTGTGGTGTGTGGTGTGGTGTGTAGTATGTGGTGTGGTGTGTGGTGTGTGGTGTAGTGTGTGGTGTGTGGTGTGTGGTGTAGTGGGTGTGTGGTGTGTAGTGTGTGGGTGTGGTGTAGTGTGGGTGTAGTGGTGGGTGTGGTGTGTGTGTGGTGTGGTGTGTGTGTAGTGGTGTGGTGGGTTGTGTGTGTGGTGGTGTGTGGTGGTGTGGTAGTGGTGTGTGTGGTGTGGTGTGTGTGTGGTGGGTGGTGTTGTGGTGTGGTTGTGTGTGTTGGTGTGTGGGTTGTGGGTGGTGGTGTGTGTGTGTGTGTGTGGTGTGTGTGGGTGTGGTGTGTGGGTGTGGTGTGTGTGTGGTGTGGGTGTGGTGTGTGGGTGTGTGTGTGTGGTGTGTGGTGGTGTGGTGTGTGTGGTGTGTGGTGTGGTGTGTGGTGTGGTGTGGTTTTGGGTGGGTGTGGTGTGTGGTGTGTGGTGTGTGTGGGTGTAGTGTGGTGTGTGGTGTGTGGTGTGTGGTGGTGTTGGTGTGTGGGTGTGGTGTAGTGGGGTGTGGTGTGTGTGTGGTGTGTGTGTGGTGTGTGGTGTGTGGTGTGTGGTGTGTGTGTGGTGTGTGTGTGGTGTGGTGTGGTGTGTGGTGTGTGGTGGGTGTGGTGTGGTGTGTGTGTGTGGGTGGTTGTGGTGTGTGTGGTGTGTGGTGTGTTGTGTGTGGTGTGGTGTGGTGTGTGTGGTGTGTGGTGTGTGGTGTTGTGTGGTGTGTGTGTGTTGTGGTGTGTGGTGTGGGTGGTGTGTGGTGTGTTGTGTGTGGTGGTAGTGGGTGTGGTGTGTGGGTGTGTTGTGGTGTGTGGTGGTGTGGTGTGTGTGTGTGTGTGGTGTGGTGTGTGGTGTGTGGTGTGGTGGGTGTGGTGTGTGTGTGTGTAGTGTGTGTGTGTGGTGTGTGCCTGTGATGTAGTGTGGTGGTGTGGGTGTGTGTGTGTGTGTGTGTGGTGTGGTGTGTGGTGTGTGGTGTGTGTGTGTGTGGTGTGTGTGTGTGTGCCTGTGATGTAGTGTGGTGTGTGGTGTGGTGTGTTGTGTGTGGTGTGGTGTGTGGTGTGTGCCTGTGATGTAGTGTGGTGTGTGTGTGTGCCTGTGATGTAGTGTGGTGTGTGGTGTGGTGTGTTGTGTGTGGTGTGGTGTGGGGTGTGTGCCTGTGATGTAGTGTGGTGTGTGGTGTGTGCCTGTGATGTAGTGTGGTGTGTGGTGTTGTGTAGGGTCTGTGTTACCTGGCGGCCGCGGCTGTCTGTGCTCCTCCAATCCGTTCAGGTTAAGGACCTGAGGTGACATCACAGTCATGTGACCTGGCTCCGCCCATGATTGTGACATCACCACAGGCCCTGAAGGTAATTTTTATCTTATCTGGGGCACTGGGCCGCGGGTGGAAGCCGGGAGTGCAGCGATCGCCATGTTAGGAGACCCATCAGTTGGGTGTCCCAATATGGCGGTCTGTGTACTTCCGGCCGCCGCGGTGGATTGTGGGATTCGGAGACCTCCAAACGGAAATCAGTGACAGACGCCATGAGGTAACTGTATATAGATAGAGAAAGTGTCCGGAAACCCCACAGATAGTGACCTGCTGTATATAGAGAGAGATAGAGAGGGAGATATTACTGCAGCTTAATGAATGAGGATATTATGAGCAATCACTGTCATGTGTCAGGGACTAATAAATCAATATTATATCCACCCTGTGATGTCTGGTGGAATACGGCAGCGCGGTTTTTAACCCTTCATCCTTTCTACTTTAATTTCCTGAGACCTCTGGGTTTTCATTGTCTGTAAGCCATAATCATCAACATTAACAGAAATAACCCCGTGACATAGACCCCCCTGTGTGTAATGGCTCAGTGACTGAGATCATCAGAAAGTTCCTTTATCTCATAATCAATCCATAAAGTGACCCCCATATATTATATAGAGTCATTACACACAGAGGGATCTATGTCATGGGTTTATTTCTGTTAATGTTGATGATTAATGAAAACCCAAAGGTCATTATCTCAGAACATTAAAGTAGAGAGGATGAAGGGTTAAACACTGCGCTGCCGTATTCCACCAGACATCAAAGGGGAATAGAATATTGATTAATTAGTCAATGGAAGATCTGCTGCCGTTGGAACATGACTGTTCAGCATTACACAGTGTGATGGTGGCCGGACCGGAACCTCCAGTGTTTTGCAGTGTGATGGTGGCCGGACCGGAACGTCCAGTGTTTTGCAGTGTGATGGTGGCCGGAGCAGAACGTCCAGTGTTTTGCAGTGTGATGGTGGCCGGACCGGAACGTCCAGTGTTTTGCAGTGTGATGGTGGCCGGAGCAGAACGTCCAGTGTTTTGCAGTGTGATGGTGGCCGAGCAGAACGTCCAGTGTTTTGCAGTGTGATGGTGGCTGGACCGGAACGTCCAGTGTTTTGCAGTGTGATGGTGGCCGGACCGGAACGTCCAGTGTTTTGTAGTGTGATGGTGGCCGGAGCAGAGCGTCCAGTGTTTTGCAGTGTGATGGTGGCCGGACCGGAACGTCCAGTGTTTTGCAGTGTGATGGTGGCCGGAGCAGAACGTCCAGTGTTTTGCAGTGTGATGGTGGCCGGACCGGAACGTCCAGTGTTTTGCAGTGTGATGCTGGCCGGACCGGAACGTCCAGTGTTTTGCAGTGTGATGGTGGCCGGACCGGAACGTCCAGTGTTTTGCAGTGTGATGGTGGCCAGACCGGAACGTCCAGTGTTTTGCAGTGTGATAGTTGCCGGACCGGAACGTCCAGTGTTTTGCAGTGTGATGGTGGCCGACCGGAACATCCAGTGTTTTGCAGTGTGATGGTGGCTGGAGCAGAGCGTCCAGTGTTTTGCAGTGTGATGGTGGCCGGACCGGAACGTCCAGTGTTTTGCAGTGTGATGGTGGCCGGACCGGAACGTCCAGTGTTTTGCAGTGTGATGGTGGCCGACGGAACGTCCAGTGTTTTGCAGTGTGATGGTGGCCCGGAACTCCAGTGTTTTGCAGTGTGATGGTGGCCGGACCGGAACGTCCAGTGTTTTGCAGTGTGATGGTGGCCGGACGGAACATCCAGTGTTTTGCAGTGTGATGGTGGCCGACCGGAACTCCAGTGTTTTGCAGTGTGATGGTGGCCGACCGGAACGTCCAGTGTTTTGCAGTGTGATGTGGCCGGACCGGAACTCCAGTGTTTTGCAGTGTGATGGTGGCCGACAGAACGTCCAGTGTTTTGCAGTGTGATGGGCCGGAAGTTCCAGTGTTTTGCAGTTATGGTGGCCGACCGAACGTCCAGTGTTTTGCAGTGTGATGGTGGCGACGAACGTCCAGTGTTTTGCAGTGTGATGGTGGCACGGAAGTCCAGTGTTTTGCAGTGTGATGGTGGCCGGACAGAACTCCAGTGTTTTGCAGTGTGATGGTGGCCGATGGAACTCCAGTGTTTTGCTGTTGATGTGGCCGGACGACGTCCAGTGTTTTGCAGTGTGATGGTGGCCGGACGACGTCCAGTGTTTTGCAGTTGATGGTGGCCGGACGGAACGCCGTGTTTGCAGTGTGATGGTGGTGACCGGAACGTCCAGTGTTTTGCAGTTGATGGTGGCGGACCGGAACATCCAGTGTTTTCAGTGTGATGGTGGCCGGACCGAACATCCAGTGTTTTGCAGTGTGATGGTGGCCGGACCGGCGTCCATGTTTTGCAGTGTGATGGGCCGGACCGGAACGTCCATGTTTTGCAGTGTGATGTGGCCGACTGGAACTCCATTTTTGCAGTGTGATGGTGGCGGACCGAACTCCAGTGTTTTGCAGTGTGATGGTGGCCGGGGAACGTCCAGTGTTTTGCAGTGTGATGTGCCGGACGGAACTCCAGTGTTTTGCAGTGTGATGGTGGCCGGACAGAGCTCCAGTTTTGCAGTGTGATGGTGGCCGACGGAACTCCAGTGTTTTGCAGTGTGATGGTGGCCGGACGGACGTCCAGTGTTTTGCAGTGTGATGGTGGCCGACCGACGTCCAGTGTTTTGCAGTGATGGTCCGACAGAACGTCCAGTGTTTTGCAGTTGATGTGGTCCGACGGAACGTCCAGTGTTTTGCAGTGTGATGGTGGCCGACCGAACGTCCAGTGTTTTGCAGTGTATGGTCCCAGACCGGAACTCCAGTGTTTGCAGTGTGATGGTGGCGGACCGGAACGTCCAGTGTTTTGCAGTGTGATGGTGGCCGAGACCGGAACTTCCAGTGTTTTGCAGTGTGATGGTGGCCGGACCGGAATACCAGTGTTTTGCAGTGTGATGGTGGCGGAGCAGAGACGTCCGTGTTTTGCGTGTGATGGTGGCCGGAGCAGACGTCCAGTGTTTTGCTGTGTGATGGTGGCCGGAGCAGAGCGTCCAGTGTTTTGCAGTGTGATGGTGGCCAGACGCAACATCCAGTGTTTTGCAGTGTGATGGTGGTCCGACCGGAACGTCCAGTGTTTTGCAGTGTGATGGTGGCCGGACCGGAACGTCCAGTGTTTTGCAGTGTGATGGTGGCCGGACTGGAACGTCCAGTGTTTTGCAGTGTGATGGTGGCCGACCGGAACCTCCAGTGTTTTGCAGTGTGATGGTGGCCAGACCGGAACATCCAGTGTTTTGCAGTGTGATGGTGGCCGGACCGGAACGTCCAGTGTTTTGCAGTGTGATGGTGGCCGGAGCAGAGACGTCCAGTGTTTTGCAGTGTGATGGTGGCCGGAGCAGAGCGTCCAGTGTTTTGCAGTGTGATGGTGGCCGGAGCAGACGTTCAGTGTTTTGCAGTATGATGGTGGCCAGACCGGAACGTCCAGTGTTTTGCAGTGTGATGGTGGTTCAGACCGGAACGTCCAGTGTTTTGCAGTGTGATGGTGGCTGGACTGGAACGTCCAGTGTTTTGCAGTGTGATGGTGGCCGATCGGAACATCCAGTGTTTTGCAGAGTGATGGTGGCCGGACAGGAACGTCCAGTGTTTTGCAGTGTGATGGTGGCCGGAGCAGAGCGTCCAGTGTTTTGCAGTATGATGGTGGTCAGACCGGAATGTCCAGTGTTTTGCAGTGTGATGGTGGTTCAGACCGGAACTTCCAGTGTTTTGCAGTGTGATGGTGGCCGGATCGGAACATCCGGTGTTTTGCAGTGTGATGGTGGCCGGAGCCGACGTCCAGTGTTTTGCAGTGTGATGGTGGCCGGAGCGAGCGTCCAGTGTTTTGCAGTGTGATGGTGTCAGACGGAACGTCCAGTGTTTTGCAGTGTGCTTGGTGGCTGGACCGGAACGTCCAGTGTTTGTAGTGTGATGGTGGCTGGACGGAACGTCCAGTGTTTTGCAGTGTGATGTGGCCGGACCGGAACATCCAGTGTTTTGCAGTGGAATGGTGGCGTGGAGAGCGTCCAGTGTTTGCAGTATGATGGTGGCCGAGTCAGAGCGATCCAGTGTTTTGCATATGATGGTGCGACCGAATCTGTTGCAGGTATGGGCTGGCCGGATGTCCTAGTTTTTGCAGTGTAATGGTGCCGGAACGGAACGTCCATGTTTTGCAGTGTAAGGGTGCCCAGACCGAACGTCCAGGTTTGTGCAGCGTGGATAGGTCCCAGACAGGAACGCCAGTGTTTTGCAGTGTGAAGGTGGCCGGACTGGAACGTCCAGTGTTTTGCAGTGTGATGGTGGCTGGACCGGAACGTCCAGTGTTTTGCATTGTGATGGTGGCCGGACCGGAACATCCAGTGTTTTGCAGTGTGATGGTGGCCGGACCGGAACGTCCAGTGTTTTGCAGTGTGATGGTGGCCGGACCGGAACGTCCAGTGTTTTGCAGTGTGATGGTGGCCGGAGCAGAACGTCCAGTGTTTTGCAGTGTGATGGTGGCCGGAGCAGAACGTCCAGTGTTTTGCAGTGTGATGGTGACCGGAGCAGAGCGTCCAGTGTTTTGCAGTGTGATGGTGGCCGGACCGGAACATCCAGTGTTTTGCAGTGTGATGGTGGCCGGACCGGAACGTCCAGTGTTTTGCAGTGTGATGGTGGCCGGACCGGAACGTCCAGTGTTTTGCAGTGTGATGGTGGCCGGACCAGAACATCCAGTGTTTTGCAGTGTGATGGTGGCCGGACCGGAACGTCCAGTGTTTTGCAGTGTGATGGTGGCCGGACTGGAACGTCCAGTGTTTTGCAGTGTGATGGTGGCCGGACTGGAACGTCCAGTGTTTTGCAGTGTGATGGTGGCCGGACCGGAACATCCAGTGTTTTGCAGTGTGATGCTGGCCGGACCGGAACCTCCAGTGTTTTGCAGTGTGATGGTGGCCGGACCGGAACGTCCAGTGTTTTGCAGTGTGATGGTGGCCAGACCGGAACATCCAGTGTTTTGCAGTGTGATGGTGGCCGGACCGGAACATCCAGTATTTTGCAGTGTGATGGTGGCCGGACCGGAACGTCCAGTGTTTTGCAGTGTGATGGTGGCCGGACTGGAACGTCCAGTGTTTTGCAGTGTGATGGTGGCCGGACCGGAACGTCCAGTGTTTTGCAGTGTGATGGTGGCCGGACCGGAACATCCCTTTCTTGGCCCTTGGTTGCTATCACCCTGGGTGGATTATTATCAGTGCAGGGACGTCCCCCGGAGGTCGAGGTCTGGGATCTGCACTGATTTCGGGTCTGAGGTCCGCCGACCTCTGGATTGTGGCTCCTGAAATCAGACCTGAGTCATCATCACCTGCGGAGGGCGCCACCTCCCATTGAAGACATCTGGGATCACTCATCTGTCCTGGGGGGCATGAAGGAGATTTTCAGCCCCCCCCCCCCCCCCCAGTCAGGAGCGATCACACCTGGCAAACAAGGGGATGGTTATATGGAGGGACACCTGGAGCGTAATCAGCGAGCCGCCATTATATCTTATGCCCAGTAATGAAGCTCTGGTGACAGCGATCTGTGAAGACACCTGTATGGCGAAGACAACAAGGACCCTCATCATCCTCCAGGAGGGGCCAACCAGGACTGGAAGGATGCTGGGAAGAACATTGGAGACCACCGGTACCCAGTGCAAAATATGACAGAGAAGGTCCCTTGTGCAAGAACAATGTACGGGCCCTTTGTTGCCCAAGAGCCCATCATAATGCACGATTCCTGCTTTGGAGGTAGAAATGGCCCCCCTTACACTGTGGGCCCCTGTGCGGTGACGCAGGTTGTATAAATGATATGTCTGACCCCGTGCACAGGGGTTTGGAGGGTTAGGGGCCGACATATTGTCAGTGCAGCTGCACAGGGGCCCAGAAGTGGAGGGGATCTATGAAAGCTGTTCAGGGGCATCTTATCGTGAGGGCCCTCTGGACGGACCCAGGGAAGGTTCCATACAGATGATAATAGCAGTGGAGCCGCTGAAGACCTTTCTCAGCCCCCCCCCCCATTGCTTTATGTAGGACTCAGGAGCATAATAACATCGGCACGTCACCTGTGCCATTTAGAAAGCAGTGTACTGTTCAGATAGGCATCACTGATGGCAAGTAGCAGACCTATGGTCTGGCTTCTTAGGATGTTGTATGCAGAGGGGGAGGCCACCATATATCACATAGTATGGTATGAAAGAAAGGAAGGATGAAGTGGCAACAGGGGTCCGGGTCTCAGGCAAAGGGCCCAGAAAATACTAGAGAAGAGGCTGGATAGTCACCATAGAAGGACGAGTTCTCCTATAGAGAGCTGAGGATGCGGTAGCACTGTGGCCCTCACCACATGGACTTTGTGAATAGTACTGAGGAGTCGTACCGACTCACCTCCGCCAATGAGGTCCTCACTAATCATCTGGGAGTCGAGAGTAGCTGTGAGGGGTCGTAGCGACACACCTAGACCCGTGTGGCCCTCACCACATGGACTTTGGGAATAGTACTGAGGAGTCGTACCGACTCACCTCCGCCAATGAGATCCTCACTAATCATCTGGGAGTCGAGAGCAGTTGTGAGGGGTCTTAGCGACACACCTTGACCCGTGTGGCCCTCACCGCATAGACTTTGTACTGAGGAGTCGTACCGACTCACCTCCGCCAATGAGGTCCTCACTAATCATCTGGGAGTCGAGAGCAGTTGTGAGGGTTGTAGCTACACACCTAGACCCGTGTGGCCCTCACCGCATAGACTTTGTGAATAGTACTGAGGAGTCGTACCGACTCACCATCGCCAATGAGGTCCTCACTAATCATCTGGGAGTCGAGAGCAGCTGTGAGGGGTCGTAGCGACACACCTAGACCCGTGTGGCCCTCACCACATGGACTTTGTGAATAGTACGGAGGAGTCGTACCGACTCACCTCCGCCAATGAGGTCCTCACTAATCATCTGGGAGTCGAGAGCAGTTGTGAGGGGTCGTAGCTACACACCTTGACCTGTGTGGCCCTCACCACATGGACTTTGTGAATAGTACTGAGGAGTCGTACTGACTCACCTCCGCCAATGAGGTCCTCACTAATCATCTGGGAGTCGAGAGCAGCTGTGAGGGGTCGTAGCAGCACACCTTGACCCGTGTGGCCCTCACTGCATGGACTTTGTACTGAGGAGTCGTACCGACTCACCTCCGCCAATGAGGTCTTCACTAATCATCTGGGAGTCGAGAGCAGTTGTGAGGGGTCGTAGCGACACACCTTGACCCGTGTGGCCCTCACCACATGGACTTTGTGAATAGTACTGAGGAGTCGTACCGACTCACCTCCGCCAATGAGGTCTTCACTAATCATCTGGGAGTCGAGAGCAGCTGTGAGAGGTCGTAGCGACACACCTTGACCCGTGTGGCCCTCACCGCATGGACTTTGTACTGAGGAGTCGTACCGACTCACCTCCGCCAATGAGGTCTTCACTAATCATCTGGGAGTCGAGAGCAGTTGTGAGGGGTCGTAGCGACACACCTTGACCCGTGTGGCCCTCACCGCATGGACTTTGTACTGAGGAGTCGTACCGACTCACCTCCGCCAATGAGGTCTTCACTGATCATCTGGGAGTCGAGAGCAGCTGTGAGGGGTCGTAGCGACACACCTTGATCCGTGTGGCCCTCACCGCATGGACTTTGTACTGAGGAGTCGTGCCGACTCACCTCCGCCAATGAGGTCCTCACTAATCATCTAGGAGTCGAGAGCAGCTGTGAGGGGTCGTAGCGACACACCTAGACCCGTGTGGCCCTCACCGCATGGACTTTGTGAATAGTACTAAGGAGTCGTACCGACTCACCACCGCCAAAGAGGTACTCACCAATCATCTGGGAGTCGAGAGCCGCTGTGAGGGGTCGTAGCAACACACCTAGACCCGTGTGGCCCTCACCACATGGACTTTGTGAATAGTACTGAGGAGTCATACCGACTCACCTCCGCCAATGAGGTCTTCACTAATCATCTGGGAGTCGAGAGCAGCTGTGAGGCGTCGTAGCGACACACCTTGACCCGTGTGGCCCTCACCACATGGACTTTGTGAATAGTACTGAGGAGTCGTACCGACTCACCTCCGCCAATGAGGTCCTCACCAATCATCTGGGAGTCGAGAGCAGCTGTGAGGGGTCGTAGCGACACACCTAGACCCGTGTGGCCCTCACCACATGGACTTTGTGAATAGTACTGAGGAGTCGTACCGACTCACTTCCGCCAATGAGGTCCTCACTAATCATCTGGGAGTCGAGAGCAGCTGTGAGGGGTCGTAGTGACACACCTTGACCCGTGTGGCCCTCACCGCATGGACTTTGTGAATAGTACTGAGGAGTCGTACCGACTCACCTCCGCCAATGAGGTCCTCACTAATCATCTGGGAGTCGAGAGCAGCTGTGAGGGGTCGTAGCGACACACCTAGACCCGTGTGGCCCTCACCACATGGACTTTGTGAATAGTACTGAGGAGTCGTACCGACTCACTCTCCGCCAATGAGGTCCTCACTAATCATCTGGGAGTCGAGAGCAGCTGTGAGGGGTCGTAGCGACACACCTTGACCCATGTGGCCCTCACCACATGGACTTTGTACTGAGGAGTCGTGCCAACTTACCTCCGCCAATGAGGTCTTCACTAATCATCTGGGAGTCGAGAGCAGCTGTGAGGGGTCGTAGCGACACACCTAGACCCGTGTGGCCCTCACCACATGGACTTTGTGAATAGTACTGAGGAGTCGTACCGACTCACCTCCGCCAATGAGGTCCTCACCAATCATCTGGGAGTCGAGAGCAGCTGTGAGGGGTCGTAGCGACACACCTAGACCCGTGTGGCCCTCACCACATGGATTTTGTGAATAGTACTGAGGAGTCGTACCGACTCACCTCCGCCAATGAGGTCCTCACCAATCATCTGGGAGTCGAGAGCAGCTGTGAGGGGTCGTAGCGACACACCTAGACCCGTGTGGCCCTCACCACATGGACTTTGTGAATAGTACTGAGGAGTCGTACCGACTCACCTCCGCCAATGAGGTCCTCACCAATCATCTGGGAGTCGAGAGCAGCTGTGAGGGGTCGTAGCGACACACCTAGACCCGTGTGGCCCTCACCACATGGACTTTGTGAATAGTACTGAGGAGTCGTACCGACTCACTTCCGCCAATGAGGTCCTCACTAATCATCTGGGAGTCGAGAGCAGCTGTGAGGGGTCGTAGCGACACACCTTGACCCTGTGGCCCTCACCACATGGACTTTGTACTGAGGAGTCGTGCCACTTACCTCCGCCAATGAGGTCTTCACTAATCATCTGGGAGTCGAGAGCAGCTGTGAGGGTCGTAGCGACACACCTTAGACCCGTGTGGCCCTCACCACATGGACTTTGTGAATAGTACTGAGGAGTCGTACCGACTCACCTCCGCCAATGAGGTCCTCACCAATCATCTGGGAGTCGAGAGCAGCTGTGAGGGGTCGTAGCGACACACCTAGACCCGTGTGGCCCTCACCACATGGATTTTGTGAATAGTACTGAGGAGTCGTACCGACTCACCTCCGCCAATGAGGTCCTCACCAATCATCTGGGAGTCGAGAGCAGCTGTGAGGGGTCGTAGCGACACACCTAGACCCGTGTGGCCCTCACCACATGGACTTTGTGAATAGTACTGAGGAGTCGTACCGACTCACCTCCGCCAATGAGGTCCTCACCAATCATCTGGGAGTCGAGAGCAGCTGTGAGGGGTCGTAGCGACACACCTAGACCCGTGTGGCCCTCACCACATGGACTTTGTGAATAGTACTGAGGAGTCGTACCGACTCACTTCCGCCAATGAGGTCTTCACTAATCATCTGGGAGTCGAGAGCAGCTGTGAGGGGTCGTAGCGACACACCTTGACCCGTGTGGCCCTCACTGCATGGACTTTGTGAATAGTACTGAGGAGTCGTACCGACTCACCTCTGCCAATGAGGTCCTCACTAATCATCTGGGAGTCGAGAGCAGCTGTGAGGGTCGTAGCGACACACCTTGACCCGTGTGGCCCTTACCACATGGACTTTGTGAATAGTACTGAGGAGTCGTACCGACTCACCTCCGCCAATGAGGTCCTCACTAATCATCTGGGAGTCGAGAGCAGCTGTGAGGGGTTGTAGCGACACACCTTGACCCGTGTGGCCCTCACTGCATGGACTTTGTGAATAGTACTGAGGAGTCGTACCGACTCACCTCTGCCAATGAGGTCCTCACTAATCATCTGGGAGTCGAGAGCAGCTGTGAGGCGTCGTAGCGACACACCTTGACCCGTGTGGCCCTTACCACATGGACTTTGTGAATAGTACTGAGGAGTCGTACCGACTCACCTCCGCCAATGAGGTCCTCACTAATCATCTGGGAGTCGAGAGCAGCTGTGAGGGGTTGTAGCGACACACCTTGATCCGTGTGGCCCTCACCGCATGGACTTTGTACTGAGGAGTCGTGCCGACTCACCTCTGCCAATGAGGTCCTCACTAATCATCTGGGAGTCGAGAGCAGTTGTGAGTGGCGTCGTAGCGACACACCTTGACCCGTGTGGCCCTTACCACATGGACTTTGTGAATAGTACTGGGGAGTCGTACCGACTCACCTCCGCCAATGAGGTCCTCACCAATCACCTGGGAGTCGAGAGCAGCTGTGAGGGGTCGTAGCGACACACCTAGACCCGTGTGGCCCTCACCACATGGACTTTGTGAATAGTACTGAGGAGTCGTACCGACTCACCTCCGCCAATGAGGTCTTCACTAATCATCTGGGAGTCGAGAGCAGTTGTGAGGGGTCGTAGCGACACACCTAGACCCGTGTGGCCCTCACCGCATAGACTTTGTGAATAGTACTGAGGAGTCGTACCGACTCACCTCCGCCTATGAGGTATTCACTAATCATCTGGGAGTCGAGAGCAGTTGTGAGGGGTCGTAGCGACACACCTAGACCCGTGTGGCCCTCACCGCATGGACTTTGTGAATAGTACTGAGGAGTCGTACCGACTCACCTCCGCCAATGATGTATTCACTAATCATCTGGGAGTCGAGAGCAGCTGTGAGGGGTCGTAGCGACACACCTAGACCCGTGTGGCCCTCACCACATGGACTTTGTGAATAGTACGGAGGAGTCGTACTGACTCACCTCCGCCAATGAGGTCCTCACTAATCATCTGGGATGATGCTGATATCTGGGGTATATTTTGGCAGGGTAAGATTCTTTTTGGAGTCTGGTCTCCCTCATGTGGCCATGTCCAATGTCAGGTAACAGCGGCACGTGCCCAACCAGGACCCCCATTTTACCGTAACGGGGCGCGGATGATCTCCACTCACCAATGCACATGTATGGGTCAGTGAAGACATTGGACAACGCCTCCATTCTTCACTGTTCCATGGGACAATTTGGGGAAACATTTTTTTTTCTTTTTTTGTTAATTTAAGAAAATCTGCTGAAGCTCGGACCACAGCCGGACATACCATTGTGCAACCGCACAGGGGCCCGAAAGGTAAAGGGGCCCCAAACCACCTCCAACGCTTAAAGAAACATCTGTCATAGCAGAACTATTGGACTGCAAAGGGCCCATATGGGCTTCCTGCACAGGGGCCCTTTCCTGTCTGGCTCGGACGGTTTGTCTCATTTTGTGCCCCGGGCCGTGTGGAGGGTGCGGTGTGACGCCCGCCGCTCACAGAGCTCGCTGTGTCCAGTCTGCAGATACAATGTGCACTCTGTGCTCGCACCGCGCTGCCAACATCATTCATGTTGATGAAATTCTTGAGGTTTAACATGTAAAAAATAAACATTTACCTGAATGTGGGCAATGAGTGGAAACGTGCGACGCCTCCCGTACCCGCTGCCGCCCCTCCAGTCCTCTGGTGTGGGTGCTGCCTCCCGTACCCTCTGCCGCCCCTGCAGTCCTCTGGTGCGGGTGCTGCCACCCCTCCAGTCCTGTGGTGTGGGTGCTACCTCCAGTACCCTCTGCCGCCCCTCCAGTCCTCTGGTGCGGGTTCCGCATCCCGTACCCTCTGCTGCCCCTCCAGTCCTCTGGTGCGGGTGCTGCCTCCCGTACCCGCTGCTGCACCTCCAGTCCTCTGGTGCGGGTGCTGCCTCCCGTACCCCCTGCCGCCCCTCCAGTCCTCTGGTGTGGGTGTTGCCTCCCGTACCCGCTGCTGCGCCTCCAGTCCTCTGGTGTGGGTGTTGCCTCCTGTACCCTCTGCCGCCCCTCCAGTCCTCTTGTGCGGGTGCTGCCTCCCGTACCCACTGCCGCCCCTCCAGTCCTCTGGTGCGGGTGCTGCCTCCTGTACCCGCTGCCGCCCCTCCAGTCCTCTGGCACGGGTGCTGCCTCCCGTACCCTCTGCCGCCCCTCCAGTCCTCTGGTGTGGGTGCTGCCTCCCGTACCCACTGCCGCCCCTCCAGTCCTCTGGCACGGGTGCTGCCTCACGTACCCTCTGCCTCCCTCCAGTCCTCTGGTGTGGGTGCTGCCTCACTACCCACTGCCGCCCCTACAGTCCTCTGGTGCGGGTGCTGCCTCCCATACCCCTGCCGCCCCTCCAGTCCTCTGGTGCGGGTGCGCCTCCCTACCCTCTGCCGCCCCTCCAGTCCTCTGGTGGGGTGCTGCCTCACGTACCTCTGCCGCCCCTCCAGTCCTCTGGTGCGGGTGCTGCCTCCCGTACCCTCTGCTGCCCCTCCAGTCCTCTGGTGCGGGTGCTGCCTCCCGTACCCTCTGCCGCCCTTCCAGTCCTCTGGTGTGGGTGCTACCTCCCATACCCTCTGCCGCCCCTCCAGTCCTCTGTGGGGTGCTGCCTCCCTACCCCTGCCGCCCCTCCAGTCCTCTGGTGCGGGTGCTACCTCCGTACCCTCTGCCGCCCCTCCATCCTCTGGTGGGTGCTACCTCCCTACCTCAGCTGCCCCTCCAGTCCTCTGGTGCGGTGCTGCCTCCGTACCCTCGCCGCCCCTCCAGTCCTCTGTGCGGTGCCTACCTCCCATACCCTCAGCCGCCCCTCCAGTCCTCTGGTGGGGTGCTACCTCCGTACCCTCTGCCGCCCCTCCAGTCCTCTGGTGCGGGTGCTACCTCCCGTACCCGGCAGCCCCTCCAGTCCTCTGTGCGGGTGCTACCTCCCTACCCTCTGCCGCCCCTCCAGTCCTCTGGTGCGGGTGCTACCTCCGTACCTCGCCCCCTCCAGTCCTCTGGTGCGGTGCTACCTCCCTACCCTCAGCGCCCCTCCAGTCCTCTGGTGCGGGTGCTACCTCCGTACCCTCAGCTGCCCCTCCAGTCCTCTGGTGGGTGCTCCCTCCCGTACCCTCGCGCCCCTCCAGTCCTCTGGTGCGGGTGCTACCTCCTGTACCCTCTGCCGCCCCTCCAGTCCTCTGGTGTGGTGTGCTACCTCCTCTAGCCGCCCCTCCAGTCCTCTGGTGTGGGTGCTGCCCGTCCCGTACCCTCAGCCGCCCCTCCAGTCCTCTGGTGTGGGTGCTGCTCCTCCCGTACCCTCAGCCGCCCCTCCAGTCCTCTGGTGCGGGTGCTACCTCCCTACCCTCGCCGCCCCTCCAGTCCTCTGGTGCGGGTGCTACCTCCCGTACCCTCTGCCGCCCCTCCAGTCCTCTGTGTGGGTGCTACCTCCCGTACCCTCTGCCATCCCTCCAGTCCTCTGGTGCGGGTGCTGCCTCACTTACCCACTGCCGCCCTCCAGTCCTCTGGTGCGGGGCTGCCTCCATACCACTGCCGCCCCTCCATCCTCTGGTCGGTCTGCCCCCTCCCAGTCCTCTGGTTTGGGTGCTACCTCCTACCATCTGCCGCCCCTCCAGTCTCTGGTGGGGTGCTACCTCCGTACCCTCGCCGCCCCTCCAGTCCTCTGGTGCGGTGCTACCTCCTACCCTCGCCGCCCCTCCAGTCCTCTGGTGTGGGTGCTACCTCCTGTACCCTCTGCCGCCCCTCCATCCTCTGGTGGGTGCTACCCCCTCCGCCGCCCTCCAGTCCTCTGTGCGGTGCTACCTCCTACCCTCGCCCCCCCTCCAGTCCTCTGGTGCGGGTGCTACTCGTACCTCGCCCCCTCCAGTCCTCTGGTGCGGGTGCTGCCGCCCCTCCAGTCCTCTGGTGCGGGTGCTACCTCCGTACCTTCCGCCCCTCCAGTCCTCTGGTGGGTGCTACCTCCCTACCCTCGCCGCCCCTCCAGTCCTCTGTGTGGGTGCTACCTCCTGTACCCTCTGCCGCCCTCCAGTCCTCTGGTGTGGTGCTACCCCTCTGCCGCCCCTCCAGTCCTCTGGTGGGTGCTGCCTCCCGTACCCTCAGCCGCCCCTCCAGTCCTCTGGTGGGGTGCTGCCTCCCGTACCCTCAGCCGCCCCTCCAGTCCTCTGGTGCGGTGCTACCTCCGTACCTCTGCCGCCCTCCAGTCCTCTGGTGGGTGCTACCCCTCTGCCGCCCCTCCAGTCCTCTGGTGTGGGTGCTACCTCCCGTACCCTCGCGCCCCTCCAGTCCTCTGGTGGGTGCTGCCTCCTGTACCCCGCCGCCCTCCAGTCCTCTGGTGCGGGTGCCTGACCCTCCCCTCCCTCTTCGTGCCCCCCTCCAGTCCTCTGGTGGCGGGTGCTACCTCCGTACCCTCTGCCCCCCTCCAGTCCTCTGGTGTGGGTGCTACCTCCTGTACCCATCTGCCGCCCCTCCAGTCCTCTGGTGCGGGTGCTACCTCCGTACCCTCTGCCGCCCCTCCAGTCCTCTGGTGCGGGTGCTACCCGCCCTAGTCCCTGTGTGTCTCTGCCGCCCCTCCAGTCCTCTGGTGTGGGTGCTACCTCCTGTACCCTCTCTTGCTCGCCCCTCCAGTTCCCCCTCCCCTCGCTGGTGTGGGTGCTACCCCTCTGCGCGCCCCTCCAGTCCTCTGGTGCGGGTGCTACCTCCCATACCCTCTGCGCCGCCCTCCAGTCCTCTGGTGGGGTGCTACCTCCTGTACCCTCTGCTCGCCCCTCCAGTCCTCTGTGTGGGTGCCCTCTGCCCGCCCCCTCCAGTCCTCTGGTGCGGTGCTACCTCCGTACCCTCAGCGCCCCTCCAGTCCTCTGGTGCGGTGTGCTACCTCCCGTACCCTCGCCGCCCCTCCAGTCCTCTGGTGTGGGTGCTACCTCCTGTACCCTCTGCCGCCCCTCCAGTCCTCTGGTGTGGGTGCTACCCCTCTGCCGCCCCTCCAGTCCTCTGGTGCGGGTGCTCCTCCCGTACCCTCAGCCGCCCCTCCAGTCCTCTGGTGTGGGTGCTACCTTTTCCCTGTACCTCGTCAGCCGCCCCTCCAGTCCTCTGGTGGGGTGCTACCTCCGTACCCTCTGCCGCCCCTCCAGTCCTCTGTGTGGGTGCTACCCCATACCCCTGCCGCCCCTCCAGTCCTCTGGTGTGGGTGCTACCTCCCGTACCCTCAGCCTGCCCCTCCAGTCCTCTGGTGGGGTGCTGCCTCCGTACCCTCAGCCGCCCTCCAGTCCTCTGGTGCGGGTGCTACCTCCAGTACCCTCTGCCGCCCCTCCAGTCCTCTGGTGCGGGTGCTCCGCCCCTCCAGTCCTGTTGTTGTACCTCCTTACCCTCGCCGCCCCTCCAGTCCTCTGGGTGGGGTGCTACCTCCCGTACCCTCTGCCGCCCTCCAGTCCTCTGGTGCGGGTGCTACCTCCCTACCCCGCCGCCCTCCCAGTCCTCTGGTGAGGTGCTACCTCCTGTACCCTCTGCCGCCCCTCCAGTCCTCTGGTGTGGGTGCTACCCCTCTGCCGCCCCTCCAGTCCTCTGGTGCGGGTGCTACCTCCCATACCCTCTGCCGCCCCTCCAGTCCTCTGGTGCGGGTGCTACCTCCTGTACCTTCAGCTGCCCCTCCAGTCCTCTGGTGCGGGTGCTGCCGCCCCTCCAGTCCTCTGGTGCGGGTGCTACCTCCTGTACCTTCAGCTGCCCCTCCAGTCCTCTGGTGCGGGTGCTACCTCCCGTACCCTCGGCCGCCCCTCCAGTCCTCTGGTGTGGGTGCTACCTCCTGTACCCTCTGCCGCCCCTCCAGTCCTCTGGTGTGGGTGCTACCCCTCTGCCGCCCCTCCAGTCCTCTGGTGCGGGTGCTACCTCCCATACCCTCTGCCGCCCCTCCAGTCCTCTGGTGCGGGTGCTACCTCCTGTACCTTCAGCTGCCCCTCCAGTCCTCTGGTGCGGGTGCTGCCGCCCCTCCAGTCCTCTGGTGCGGGTGCTACCTCCTGTACCTTCAGCTGCCCCTCCAGTCCTCTGGTGCGGGTGCTACCTCCTGTACCCTCTGCCGCCTCTCCAGTCCTCTGCAGCCTCCTGTAAAATACTGGATCCCATAGATAATAGGAAGAGGGTGCAGATTGTTTCTATAACTGGATAAGGACAGGAAAGGATGGAAAATGATAAAATAAAGGTTACCTGTGTGATCCCACTCCGGTGATGATGTGCAGAGGCTGCTGATTGACCTCATGCACGTGACATCACCATTGCTGTAGTGGCACGCGGTTTACATAGACAAGAAATGTTTATTATGGATCATTTCTGGACCGCAAGTTTCCCCCTGGATGTCAAATCTAAAAAACTGGCACGACCACACCTTGTAGAGCGTGGCGTGCTGCTGCACCCCCTATATCCCGGTGCCAGACACAAGGACCAGAGTGCAGAATGCTGCATCACCCCCCCCATATCCAGTGCCAGACACAAGAACCAGAGCGTGGCATGCTGCTTCACCCCCCAATATCCCAGTGCCAGACACAAGGACCAGAGTGCAGAATGCTGCCTCACCCCCCCCCCAATATCCCAGTGCCAGACACAAGGACCAGAGTGCAGAATGCTGCTTCGCTCACCCCCCCAATATCCCAGTGCCAGACACAACAGGACCAGAGTGCAGAATGCTGCCTCACCCCCCTCCCCATATCCAGTGCCAGACACAAGGACCAGAGTGCAGAATGCTGCCTCACCCCCCCCCCCATATCCCCGTGCCAGACACAAGGACCAGAGTGCAGAATGCTGCCTCACCCCCCCCCATATCCAGTGCCAGACACAAGGACCAGAGTGCAGAATGCTGCCTCACCCCCCCCCCCCCATATCCCAGTGCCAGACACAAGGACCAGAGTGCAGAATGCTGCCTCACCCCCCTCCCATATCCCAGTGCCAGACACAAGGACCAGAGTGCAGAATGCTGCCTCACCCCCCCCCCATATCCCAGTGCCAGACACAAGGACCAGAGTGCAGAATGCTGCCTCACCCCCCTCCCATATCCCAGTGCCAGACACAAGGACCAGAGTGCAGAATGCTGCTTCAACCCCCCAATATCCCAGTGCCAGACACAAGGACCAGAGTGCAGAATGCTGCCTCACCCCCCCCTCCCCCATATCCCAGTGCCAGACACAAGGACTAGAGCGCAGAATGCTGCCATCACCCCCCCCCATATCCCAGTGCCAGACACAAGGACCAGAGTGCAGAATGCTGCCTCACCCCCCCCCCCCCATATCCCAGTGCCAGACACAAGGACCAGAGTGCAGAATGCTGCCTCACCCCCCCCCATATCCCAGTGCCAGACACAAGGACCAGAGTGCAGAATGCTGCCTCACCCCCCCCATATCCCAGTGCCAGACACAAGGACCAGAGTGCAGAATGCTGCCTCACCCCCCCCCCATATCCAGTGCCAGACACAAGGACCAGAGTGCAGAATGCTGCCTCACCCCCCCCCATATCCCAGTGCCAGACACAAGGACAGAGGCAGAATGCTGCCTCACCCCCCCCCCATATCCCAGTGCCAGACACAAGGACCAGAGTGCAGAATGCTGCCTCACCCCCCCCCATATCCAGTGCCAGACACAAGGACCAGAGTGCAGAATGCTGCTTCACACCCCCCCATATCCAGTGCCAGACACAAGGACCAGAGTGCAGAATGCTGCTTCACCCCCCCATATCCAGTGCCAGACACAAGGACCAGAGTGCAGAATGCTGCCTCACCCCCCCCCATATCCAGTGCCAGACACAAGGACCAGAGTGCAGAATGCTGCTCACCCCCCCATATCCAGTGCCAGACACAAGGACCAGAGTGCAGAATGCTGCCTCACCCCCCCCATATCCAGTGCCAGACACAAGGACCAGAGTGCAGAATGCTGCTTCACCCCCCCATATCCAGTGCCAGACACAAGGACCAGAGAGCAGTATGCTGCTTCACCCCCCATATCCCAGTGCCAAAACAAGGACCAGAGTGCTATGCTGCTTCAACCCCCCATATCCCGTGCCAGACACAAGGACTGAAGTGCAGCGATGCTGCTTCACCCCCCATATCCTTGGTGCTAACACAAGGACAGGACGTGGCATGCTGCTTCACCCCCCATATCCAGTGCCAAAACAAGGACCAGAGCGTGCATGCTGCTTCACCCCCCATATCCTGGTGCCAGTGGAGCAGTACATGCTGCTTCACCCCCCATATCCTGGTGCCAGGGGAGCGTGCATGCTGCTTCACCCCCCATATCCTGGTGTCAGTGGAGCAGTGCATGCTGCTTCACCCCCCATATCCTGGTGCCAGGGGAGCGTGCATGCTGCTGTACCCCCCATATCCTGTGCCAGGGGAGCGTGCATGCTGCTGTACCCCCATATCCTGGTGTCAGGGGAGCGTGCATGCTGCTGTACCCCCATATCCTGGTGTCAGGGGAGCGTGCATGCTTCTGTGCCCCCCATATCCTGGTGCCAGGGGAGCGTGCATGCTGCTGTACCCCCCATATCCTGGTGTCAGTGGAGCGTGCATGCTGCTGTACCCCCTTATCCTGGTGTCAGGGGAGCGTGCATGCTGCTGTACCCCCATATCCTGGTGTCAGGGGAGCGTGCATGCTTCTGTGCCCCCCATATCCTGGTGCCAGGGGAGCGTGCATGCTGCTGTACCCCCCATATCCTGGTGTCAGTGGAGCGTGCATGCTGCTGTACCCCCCTTATCCTGGTGTCAGGGGAGCGTGCATGCTGCTGTACCACCCATGTCCTGGTGTCTGGGGAGTGTGCATGCTGCTGTACCCCCCATATCCTGGTGTCAGGGGAGCATGCATGCTGCTGTACCCCCCATATCCTGGTGTCTGGGGAGTGTGCATTCTGCTGTACCCCCCATATCCTGGTGTCAAGGGAGTGTGCATGCTGCTGTACCCCCATATCCTGGTGCCAGGGGAGCGTGCATGCTGCTGTACCCCCATAATCTGGTGTCAGGGGAGCGGGCCTGCTGCTGTACCCCCCATATCCTGGTGTCAGGGGACCGTGCATACTGCTGTACCCCCCATATCCTGGTGTCAGGGGAGCGTGCATACTGCTGTACCCCCATATCCTGGTGTCAGTGGAGCGTGCATACTGCTGTACCCCCCATATCCTGGTGTCAGGGGAGTGTGCATGCTGCTGTACCCCCATATCCTGGTGTCAGGGGAGCGTGCATACTACTGTACCCCCCATATCCTGGTGTCAGGGGAGCATGCATGCTGCTCTACCCCCCATATCCTGGTGCCAGGGGAGCGTGCATGCTGCTGTACCCCCCATATCCTGGTGTCAGGGGAGCATGCATGCTGCTCTACCCCCCATATCCTGGTGTCAGGGGAGCGTGCATACTGCTGTACCCCCCATATCCTCGTGTCAGGGGGCCGTGCATACTGCTGTACCCCCCATATCCTGGTGTCAGGGGAGCATGCATGCTGCTGTACCCCCCATATCCTGGTGTCAGGGGACCGTGCATACTGCTGTACCCCCCATATCTTGGTGTCAGGGGAGCATGCATGCCGCTGTACCCCTATATCCTGGTGTCAGGGGAGCATGCATACTGCTGTACCCCCCATATCCTGGTGTCAGTGGAGCATGCATGCTGCTGTACCCCCCATATCCTGGTGTCAAGGGAGTGTGCATGCTGCTGTACCCCCCATATCCTGGTGCCAGGGGAGCGTGCATGCTGCTGTACCCCCCATATCCTGGTGTCAGGGGAGCGTGCATGCTGCTCTACCTCCCATATCCTGGTGTCAGGGGAGCGTCCATACTGCTGTACCCCCATAACCTGGTGTCAGGGGAGCGGGCATGCTGCTGTACCCCCATATCCTGGTGTCAGGGGACCGTGCATACTGCTGTACCCCCCATATCCTGGTGTCAGGGGAGCATGCATGCCGCTGTACCCCTATATCCTGGTGTCAGGGGAGCATGCATACTGCTGTACCCCCCATATCCTGGTGTCAGTGGAGCATGCATGCTGCTGTACCCCCATATCCTGGTGTCAGGGGAGCGTGCATACTTCTGTACCCCCATATCCTGGTGTCAGGGGAGCGTGCATGCTGCTGTACCCCCCATATCCTGGTGTCAGGGGAGCGTGCATGCTGCTGTACCCCCATATCCTGGTGTCAGTGGAGCATGCATGCTGCTGTACCCCCCCATATCCTGGTGTCAGTGGAGCATGCATGTACCCCTATATCCTGGTGTCAGTGGAGCGTGCATGCTGCTGTACCCCCATATCCTGGTGTCAGTGGAGCATGCATACTGCTGTACCCCTATATCCTGGTGTCAGGGGAGCGTGCATACTGCTGTACCCCTATATCCTGGTGTCAGTGGAGCATGCATACTGCTGTACCCCTCATATCCTGGTGTCAGGGGAGCGTGAATGCTGCTGTACCCCCATATCCTGGTGTCAGTGGAGCGTGCATGCTGCTGTACCCCCATATCCTGGTGTCAGGGGAGCGTGCATGCTGCTGTGCCTCTCATATCCTGGTGTCAGTGGAGCGTGCATGCTGCTGTACCCCCATATCCTGGTGTCAGGGGAGCGTGCATACTGCTGTACCCCCATATCCTGGTGTTAGGGGAGCATGCATGCTGCTCTACCCCTCATATCCTGGTGTCAGGGGAGCGTGAATGCTGCTGTACCCCCATATTCTGGTGTCAGGGGAGCGTGCATGCTGCTGTACCCCCATATCCTGGTGTCAGTGGAGCGTGCATGCTGCTGTACCCCCATATCCTGGTGTCAGGGGAGCGTCCATGCTGCTGTACCCCCATATCCTGGTGTCAGTGGAGCGTGCATGCTGCTGTACTCCCATATCCTGGTGTCAGGGGAGCGTGCATGCTGCTGTGCCCCCCATATCCTGGTGTCAGGGGAGCGTGCATACTTCTGTACCCCCATATCCTGGTGTCAGGGGAGCGTGCATGCTGCTGTACCCCATATCCTGGTGTCAGGGGAGCGTGCATGCTGCTGTACCCCCATATCCTGGTGTCAGTGGATCATGCATACTGCTGTACCCCCATATCCTGGTGTCAGGGGAGCGTGCATGCTGCTGTACCCCATATCCTGGTGTCAGGGAAGCGTGCATGCTGCTGTGCCTCTCATATCCTGGTGTCAGTGGAGCGTGCATGCTGCTGTATCCCCATATCCAGGTGTCAGTGGAGCGTGCATGCTGCTGTACCCCTATATCCTGGTGTCAGTGGAGCGTGCATGCTGCTGTACCCCCATATCCTGGTGTCAGGGGAGTGTGCATGCTGCTGTGCCCCCCATATCCTGGTGTCAGGGGAGCGTGCATACTTCTGTACCCCCATATCCTGGTGTCAGGGGAGCGTGCATGCTGCTGTACCCCCATATCCTGGTGTCAGTGGATCATGCATGCTGCTGTACCCCCCATATCCTGGTGCCAGGGGAGCGTGCATGCTGCTGTACCCCCATATCCTGGTGTCAGTGGATCATGCATGCTGCTGTACCCCCATATCCTGGTGTCAGGGGAGCGTGCATGCTTGTGGACGTGTTATTTTGCATTCTTGTGGACACTTCGCACATCATGCAGCATTGCAGGGGGCACATTTAGTAAGTTGCCGGTTGATTTGGGAGGGGGGCAGTGACCCGGCGGCGCAGTCAGGTGCTGTGCACTGATAATTGCTTCCATAAAACGGTGAGCGTTGCTTTCTAAGTGCTGCGCTATCTGCTCCGCTCTCCACCAGCTCCATCTATTACACTTAAGTGAAATATTGACCGTCTCCCATCAGACTTGGAGAACGCCCAAGATTTCTTCCCCGACTTCATAAAACAAAGTGTTTGTGATTGATCGGAGCTGCGGATGGCGCGGAGCGCGGCCGCGCAGCGCTGCTTATTTCCAGGAGCTGAGAGTCGCTGGTTAAAAGCTTTACAAATGAAGGTAAATAAATGTGTTCAGCGTGAGCCCACCGCCACCGCTGCCACCACCGCCGTCCGCTGCCTCTAATTCCCATGGCAGCGCGCACGCCTGCAATAATCAGGGGAAAGCATTTATTGCGGATGCGCTGAGCGTCGTACGGATGGAAATCAGCGGACAATGACGCCCGGATTGTGAATTTCCTGCAGATACAAATTGGCCACATTCAGAGAGTGACCCCAAAAGCGGCAGGGGTCAGGGGTCAGCGAGGAGCCAATAACTGTGACAGACGCATAATAACATCCAACTCTAAGAGGATTTCTGTATCAATTCCTCTGTTTGCTGTCAGTGAATGAAAAAAACTCACAGCTGAGTGTTGCATGGTGGACATTAAACAGCAGCACTGAGTAGTGTAACTGTGACTCCAGCTCTAATGAAAGAGAAAACACTGACTTGTGATCTGAGGGTTCGTTACATTGTGTTTAATCTAGACAATACACTTATACTAAATCCTATATCAATGTATCAGTGCAGGTGACACATCTCGGTCTGGGGTAACTCTGAAGTGAAATAAGTAATAGTAAGAAACTGCATGGTGGTGGATGTGAAACAGCAGTACTAAGCAGTGTTACAGTGAATCCAGCTCTTGTGAGCAGCTGCATGGACGACATTATTTAACATTGTAAATGTAAATCCAGATCTAGAGTGAGATAAAACACTTACTAGTAAACACTAGCATGATGTACATTAAACAGTAGTACTGAGCAGTGTAACTGTGAATCAAGCTCTAATGTAAGATCAAACACTCAGTAATAAGCAGCTGCATGAAGGCTTTATTGAGCAATGTAGATGTGAATCCAGATCTAGAGTGAGATAAAACACTTACTAGTAAACAGCAGCATGGTGGAGATTATTGAGCAATGTAGATGTAAATCCAGATCTAGAGTGAGATAAAACAATTACTAGTAAGCAGCAGCATGGTCTACATTAAACAGCAGTACTGAGCAGTGTAACTGTGAATACAGCTCTAAAGTAAGATCAAACATTCACTAATAAGCAGCTGCATGAAGGCTTTATTGAGCAATGTAGATGTGAATCCACATCTAGCGTGAGATAAAACACTTACTAGTAAACAGCAGCATGGTGGAGATTATTGAGCAATGTAGATGTAAATCCAGATCTAGAGTGAGATAAAACAATTACTAGTAAGCAGCAGCATGGTCTACATTAAACAGCAGTACTGAGCAGTGTAACTGTGAATACAGCTCTAAAGTAAGATCAAACATTCACTAATAAGCAGCTGCATGAAGGCTTTATTGAGCAATGTACATGTGAATCCACATCTAGAGTGAGATAAAACACTTACTAGTAAGCAGCAGCATGGTGGACATTAAAAAGCAGTACTGAACAGTGTAACTGTGAATCTACCTCTAATGTAAAATAAGATACTGGATATTTAGCATATAAATGGAGGACATTATTGAGCAATGGGGATGTAAATCCAGATCTAGGGTCAGAAAAAACACTAGGAAGCAGCAGCAAGGTGGACATGAAGCAGCAGTACTAAATGGTGTTACTGTGAATACAGCTCTAATATAAAGTCAAGGCCTGACAAATAAGCAGTTCCTTGGAAGATATTATTGAGCAATGTTGATGTAAATCCAGATCTAGGGTCGAATACAACTTTTACTACTAATCAGCAGCATGGTGGGCATTAAACAGCTGTACTGCATGGTGTAACTGTAAATCCAGATCTAATGTAAGACAAAACACAGGATATTGAGCAGCTAAATGGAGAACATTATTGAGCAATGTAAATGTAAATCCAGATCTAGGGTCAGATAAAACATGTACTAGTAAGCAGTTGCATGGTGTACATTAAACAGCAGTACTGAGCAGTGTAACTGTGACTCCAGCTCTAATGTAAGATAAAACACTGACTTATGATCAGTTGCATTGAGAACATTATTGAGCAATGGAGATGTAAATCCAGATCTAGAGTGAAATTTTACAACTAACAAGTGGCATGGAGGGCATTAAACAGCAGTACTGAATGGTGCAACTGTGAATCCAGCTCTAATGTAAGATAAAACACTATTAGGCAGCTAAATGGAGGACATTATTGAGCAATGTAGATGTAAACCCAGAATCGGGAGTCAGATAAATCACTTACTAGAAAGCAGTAGCATGGTGGATGAAAAGCAGAAGTACTGTACTATACACAGAGTGCTGTAACTGGGAATCCAGCTGTCATATAAAATAAAACACTGGATACTGAGCAGCTAAATTGAGGACATGATTGAACAATGTAGATGTAAATCCTGATCTAGGGTCAGATAAAATATGTACCAGTAAACAGTAGCATGCTGAAAATTAAACAGCTGTACTGAACAGTGTAACTGTGAATCCAGTGCTAGTAAGCTGCTGCATGGAGGACTTTATTAAGCAATGTAGATGTAAAGCCAGATCTAGGGTCAGATAAAATCACTAGTAAGCAGCAGCATGGTGGACATTAAACAGTATTACTGAGCACTGTAACTGTGAATCCAGCGCTAATGTATGATAAACCATTGACTAGTGTGCAGCTAAATGGAGGATGATATTGAGCAATGTAGATGTAAATCTAGATTGAGGGTCAAAAAAACATGTACTAGTAAGCAGCAGAATGCTGGTCATTAAACAGCTGTACTGAGCAGTGTAACTGTGAATCCAGCTCTAATTTAAACTAAAACACTGAAAATTGAGCAGCTAAATTGAGGAAATTATTGAGAAACAGATATGCGAATCCAGATCTAGGGTTAGATAAAACATTTTTTACTAGTAAGCAGCAGCATGATGGACATTAAACATCTGTACTAATCTATTATTATTATTATTATTATTATTATAAAATAATAATCAATAATATTGCTGATGACCTAGGAGATTGATAAATAATATTCCTGGTAATTGAGGGCTCTACAGATATTATTATCGACCTCCTAGGTCATCAGCAATATTATCTATTATTATTTATTTATTTTAATAATAATATCATTTATAGAGCCCTCAATTATCAGGGATATTATTGACTGCCCCCTAGATCACCAGAGATATTATTTAATGTATGGGTGACATTAGAGCGCAGTAAAGCCCCTGAAGCAATGTAACCCCCCCTTCTCTCCTGTGTCGGTCTTTACTGCTGTCCTGGGATTGTGTTGGTGAAGCAGGAGGCTGAGGATGAGCACACCTGGAGATGTCATCAGTATAGGAAGCCCTGGAGGGAGACAATGGTGTATTGTAGAGGGGATGATGGAGGGGGAAAATTCCTTCACGCAGTTTCTGGGGTCACAGGGTCACATCCGGGGGGGGGAGGGGTATTTCTGGGGGGGTGGAGGTTTTTTCTGGGGGTCCCGCTCTGACATTTAATGAGAGGTAATCATAAGATAAACTGAACCTTCCTCAGACAGACGGACGGACAGGCCCTGCAGGGTTCTCCATGTTGCAGTGATACAATGTATCCGGTTGATTGTCTGCAGACGATGCGCCATGTTCCGGCATTCTCTTACGCCTCCGCTGGCGATTTCTCCCGCTGTTCCCGTCATATTGTCACAAATTTGCGCCACCTCGACCCGTCCGGGACGGAAAAAGACAATATTCACACATTATTTTCACATTTTTGCACATCTTTACCTTACACAATGTTTGCGCCATTTCCAGGTGACGACGGTCAGACGCTTCTACTTACATGATCGCCTACTCTGGATGTCACGTTTTATTCACCACCTGATTGGTCCAGTTAGGTTGAGCCCGCCCCCATCCTCACGCCCCCACAGAACATATCAAGGACACCACCGGCCGCCCCCAGTACCACAGAGCCCGCCCCCACCGCCAAACATACTGCGCCACCGCCACAAGCTCCCATCCTCACATCCCCGCAAGTAAAGGACAGCACACGGGCCCCAGACAGCACAGAGGGGCAGAGACAGTGCACAGGACCCCAGACAGCACACAGGGGGGCAGAGACAGCGCACAGGGCCCCAGACAGCACACACGGGGGGCAGAGACAGCTCACAGGGCCCCAGACAGCACAGAGGGGCAGAGACAGCGCTCAAGGCCACCGACAGCATAGGGGGCAGAGACTGTGCATGGGGTCCCAGACAGTGCTCAAGGCCCTGACAGTGCACAGGACCCCAGACAGCACACCCCCGGGGGGGGGGTGAGACAGAGCACAGGGCCCCAGACAGCGCCCTGGGTCCCAGACAGCAAACAAGGCAGGGCACTAGACAGCACAGGGGGCAGAGACAGCACTCAGGGCCGCAGACAGCATAGGGGGGCAGAGACTGCACATGGGACCCCATGACAGCGCAAAGGGCCCCAGGCAACACAGGGGAACAGAGACTGTGCATGGGGCCCCAGATAGCGCAAGGTGCCCCAGATAGCACAGGGGATCAGAGACTGCACATGGGGCCCCAGACAGTGCTCAGGGCTCCAGACAGTGCACAGGGGGCGGAGACAGCACATGGGACCGAAGACAGCGCTCGGGGCCACAGACCGTGTACAGGGGGCAGAGAAAGCACATGGGACACCAGACAGCGCATGGGACCGAAGACAGCGCTCGGGGCCACAGACCGTGTACAGGGGGCAGAGACAGCACTCGGGGCCCCAGACAGCACAGGGAGGCAGAGACTGAGCTCAGGGCCCCAGACAGCACAGGGAGGCAGAGACTGAGCTCAGGGCCCCAGAGGTGCACAGGGCTCCAAACAGCATATACGGGGACAGAGGCAGCACACAGGGGGCATTGACAGCACAGGGAAAGAAAGTGCACAGAGGGGAGAGAGATCATAGGAAAGAGCACAGGGGGAAGAAGACAACACACAGGGGGTAGAGTGCATGGGGGAGAAAGATAGCTCACAGGGGGGGAGAGACGGCCCCAGTGCTACAGAGCCAGCCCCCATTGTGCTGTCACCGCATTCCTCATGCGATAGGCCCACATCTAGTATATTATGAGCCCCAATGGGCACAGTGATGATGTATGTAAATAGTTATGGAATATGTAAATGAAGAAATATTTATTATTATTATTTTTACACGTTGATGATTCAACCTGATGTGGTTATTCTTCTTTCTGTCTGATCCAGCTCGTACCCAAATTAGAAACAGATGGTCCATGACACAACCCCTCTCCCCCCTGACACAACCCTGCGCCCCCCTGACACAACCGCGTGCCCCTGCAGGAACAATGGGGCATTATGTGGCAATCACATTACTGAGTCCGACTGGAAGAAGACGACATCCGGATCAAACGGGGCCACAGGAGCCGTAACCTTCACAGTGTAACATATATTTATACACCGGTATATATCTCTATATCTCTCTCTCTATATATACAGATATGGCGGGCGATACGGTGGGCCCAGGCGCTCTCAATGGCAGATGAAACTGCTACAATGGCCGGGATCAAGTTTCTCTTTTGTTTTTGCAGACTCTCTAGACTGATACATTGTAACAAACCCTCAGTTGTGTGAGGTCTAGAGCTATGCAAAGACTTTCTGTAGTGAGAACTCCCCAAAAAAGTGAATGCCCTAAACCTTTATAAATATGTGTGCAGTGTCAGTGTGGTATATATTGCGGTGTCAGTGCAGTAATATAAGCACTGGTTGCGCTCTTCTCCAGGCTCCAGCGTGGCTCCGGAGCTCTGCTGGGTCATGTGATGACTGTTTCGGCTTTTTGGGTCGTGCTGCATTCTATGTGAGCCAGAAGTCACTTTTATAATGTAGTCTATGAAGCGTCAGGACAAGGCTCAGGAGGAGACTCAGGACATTGCCCACCTTGGGGCTCAGGGCGGAGCTCAAGACAAGGCTCTGGAGGAGACTCAGGACATGGCCCAGTTTGGGACTCAGGGCGGAGCTCAAGACAAGGCTCAGGAGGAGACTCAGGATATGTCCCAGCTTGGGGCTCAGGGCGGAGCTAAAGGCTCAGGAAGAGACTCAGGACATGACCCAGCTTGGGACTCAGGGCGGAGCTCAAGACAAGGCTCAGGAGGAGACTCAGGACATGGCCCAGCTTGGGGCTCAGGGCGGAGCTCAAGACAAGGCTCTGGAGGAGACTCAGGACATGGCCCAGCTTGGGGCTCAGGGCGGAGCTAAAGGCTCAGGAAGAGACTCAGGACATGGCCCAGCTTGGGACTCAGGGCGGAGCTCAAGACAAGGCTCAGGAGGAGACTCAGGACATGGCCCAGCTTGGGCCTCAGGGCGGAGCTCAAGACAAGGCTCTGGAGGAGACTCAGGACATGGCCCAGCTTGGGGCTCAGGGCGGAGCTCAAGACAAGGCTCTGGAGGAGACTCAGGACATCGCCCAGCTTGGGGCTCAGGGCGGAGCTCAAGGCTCAGGAAGAGACTCAGGACATGGCCCAGCTTGGGGCTCAGGGCAGAGCTCAAGACAAGGCTCTGGAGGAGACTCAGGACATGGCCCAGCTTGGGGCTCAGGGCGGAGCTCAAGACAAGGCTCAGGAGGAGACTCAGGACATGGCCCAGCTTGGGGCTCAGGGCGGAGCTCAAGGCTCAGGAAGAGACTCAGGACATGGCCCAGCTTGGGGCTCAGGGCAGAGCTCAAGACAAGGCTCAGGAGGAGACTCAGGACATGGCCCAGCTTGGGGCTCAGGGCAGAGCTCAAGACAAGGCTCAGGAGGAGAATCAGGACATGGCCCAGCTTGGGACTCAGGGCGGAGCTCAAGACAAGGCTCAGGAGGAGACTCAGAACATGGCCCAGCTTGGGGCTCAGGGCAGAGCTCAAGACAAGGCTCAGGAGCAGACTCATGACGTAGCCCAGCTTGGGACTCAGGGCGGAGCTCAAGACAAGGCTCAGGAGGAGACTCAGGACATAGCCCAGCTTGGGGCTCAGGGCAGAGCTCAAGACAAGGCTCAGGAGGAGACTCAGGACATGGCCCAGCTTGGGACTCAGGGCGGAGCTCAAGACAAGGCTCAGGAGGAGACTCAGGACATAGCCCAGCTTGGGACTCAGGGCTGAGCTCAAGACAAGGCTCAGGAGGAGACTCAGGACATAGCCCAGCTTGGGACTCAGGGCGGAGCTCAAGACAAGGCTCAGGAGGAGACTCAGGACATGGCCCAGCTTGGGACTCAGGGCAGAGCTCAAGACAAGGCTCAGGAGGAGACTCAGGACATGGCCCAGCTTGGGACTCAGGGCAGAGCTCAAGACAAGGCTCAGGAGCAGACTCAGGACGTAGCCCAGCTTGGGACTCAGGGCGGAGCTCAAGACAAGGCTCAGGAGGAGACTCAGAACATGGCCCAGCTTGGGGCTCAGGGCAGAGCTCAAGACAAGGCTCAGGAGGAGACTCAGGACATGGCCCAGCTTGGGACTCAGGGCGGAGCTCAAGACAAGGCTCAGGAGGAGACTCAGGACATAGCCCAGCTTGGGACTCAGGGCTGAGCTCAAGACAAGGCTCAGGAGGAGACTCAGGACATAGCCCAGCTTGGGACTCAGGGCGGAGCTCAAGACAAGGCTCAGGAAGAGACTCAGGACATGGCCCAGCTTGGGACTCAGGGCAGAGCTCAAGACAAGGCTCAGGAGGAGACTCAGGACATGGCCCAGCTTGGGGCTCAGGGCAGAGCTCAAGACAAGGCTCTGGAGGAGACTCAGGACATGGCCCAGCTTGGGGCTCAGGGCAGAGCTCAAGACAAGACTCAGGAGGAGACTCAGGATATGTCCCAGCTTGGGGCTCAGGGCAGAGCTCAAGACAAGGCTCAGGAGGAGACTCAGGATATGGCTCAGCTTGGGGCTCAGGGCAGAGCTCAAGACAAGGCTCAGGAGGAGACTCAGGATATGGCTCAGCTTGGGGCTCAGGGCAGAGCTCAAGACAAGGCTCAGGAGGAGACTCAGGACATAGCCCAGCTTGAGACTCAGGGCGGAGCTCAAGACAAGGCTCAGGAGGAGACTCAGGACATGGCCCAGCTTGGGACTCAGGGCGGAGCTCAAGACAAGGCTCAGGAGGAGACTCAGGACATTGCCCAGCTTGGGACTCAGGGCGGAGCTCAAGACAAGGCTCAGGAGGAGACTCAGGACATGGCCCAGCTTGGGGCTCAGGGCGGAGCTCAAGACAAGGCTCAGGAGGTGACTTGGGACAGGGCCTGGGTTGGAACTCAGGACAGGGTTCAGGTTGGAACTCAGGACGGGGTTCAGAACGAGGCACAGGAAAAGGCTCAGGATAGGGCTCAAGAGGAGGCTCAGAACAAAACTCAAG
Organism: Allobates femoralis; assembly: GCA_033576535.1. NCBI lineage: Eukaryota > Metazoa > Chordata > Amphibia > Anura > Aromobatidae > Allobates > Allobates femoralis. The sequence goes on from JARQOC010000004.1 coordinate 622,744,553, forward strand.
AAGAGGCTCAGGATAAGGCTCAGGACAAGGCTCAGAAGGGGGCTAAGGACAAGGCTCAGGAGGAGGCTCAGGATAAGACTCAGGACAAGGCTCAGAAGGGGGCTTAGGACATGACTCAGGCTCAGGAGGAGGCTCAGGACAGGGTTCAAAAGGGAGGCTTAGGACAGGGTTCAGGACAGGACTCAGGACGGGGCTCAGAATGAGGTTCAGGATAGGGCTCGAGAGGAGGTTCAGAACAAGACTCAAGAAGAGGCTCAAGACAGGGCTCAGAAGGAGGCTTAGAATAATGCTCAGGACAAGGCTCAGAAGGGGGCTAAGCACAAGGCTCTGGAGGAGACTCAGGACTGGGTTCAGAAGGGGGCTTAGCATATGACTCAGGCTCAGGAGGAGACTCAGGATGGGGCTTAAAAGGGAGGCTTAGGACAGGGTTCAGGCTCAGGACAGGGCTCAGGAGGAGGCTCAGGAAGAGGCTCTACACACTTACATTGGAAGTCAGAAGAGCGGTGCTGGAACCTTACATTGGAAGACAACAAAGCGGTGCGTATGTTCCGGCACATGTTTAGAAAGGTTTGGGGCGCAGTTATTTTTGGCAGTGCTTCTTTACTGTAACTAATCATCACAGGATGACTTACACTTTCCAGAAGTGGTGAAAAGTCACAAAATCTAATGCAAATACAGAAAATGCCATAATTTGAGACATTTTATGCCACTCAATAGATTTCACTAATGTGATCAGGGTGGAGTTACAGGGCTCTGTCAGGTCATTTTTCAGCTTACTAATAGTACTCTTGAAGAGTGTTTGGGAAGACCTTTCAGAATATGTAAAAATCATTACTGAACCCTTTGTAGGTCTCTTGCTATAAGCACCTTCACACCCAGCAGGCAGCTGGCAGCAGTAGTCCAGTCAATTACTTTTACTGCTGAATAGTCCACAGTATTTAAATGTTAATTTATTATTCACTCCTTCCCGGGCAGTTATAACCCCCCCACACTCCCTCCTGTGCTCTGTGCCCCAATTCTACTTTCATGTTTATTCTGTCATCCTGCACAGTGCTTCTGATGGGAGGGGGAGAGAGAGGAAGGGAGAGATGGCAGGCACAGATCTGAAAGCTCAGCTAGGTAAGGCAATCTCCTCCATTTGTTGCTCTGAGCAGAAGCCTGTGCTGTCTGAGAGATTCTGTGTGTTTACTTGAACACTTGCTTTGCTGCGAACAAGGAGAGCAGAGAGACAGAAGGATATAGCCCCACTGCTTTGGCTGTGAGCTTGCAGAAGAGGGCAGAGCAGGCAGTGATGTCACTGCATGAATATTCATTCCTTGGGGAGGGGGCAGCAGTGAACCAAGTGATCACTCACTGTGATTGACAAATGGAATTAATCTCTTTATTTGCAGTTTACAGAGGATAGGAGGGGAGTATAAATAATAGAAATGCATGAATAGAAAGAGCTTCACCAGAAGAATTAGAAAATTATATCAGATACATATGAATTTTTGACCTGACAGATTCCCTTTAATAGTTCCAATTGGAGCAGTCTGAGTAGCCTCAGCTTCCATGTGTTTTCATCTTACTAATCTTACTCTTGAATAGTGCTGGGCAGACCTTCCAGAATATGTAAATATCATTACTGAACCCTTTGTAGTTCTCTTGCTATAAGCATCCCCACACCCAGCAGGGAGCTGCTTCACTAGTCCGGTCAATTACTTTTACTGCTGAATAGTCCACAGTAATGTAAATGTTCATTTATTATTCACTCCTTCCCAGACAGTTATTCCTTCCCCCTGTGCTCTGTGTCCTGCACAGTGCTTCTGATGGAGAGGGAGAGATGGCAGACACATATCTGACATCTGAAGGCTCAGTTGGGTAAGGCAATCTCCTCCATTTATAGCTCTAAGCAAAATCTGTGCCGTCTGTGAGAGGTTCTGTGTGTTTATTTGAACATCTGTTTTACTATATGCAAGGGAGACCTTTCCTTGTGTGCAGTGCAATGATGTCACTACATGAATATTCATTCCTTGAGGAGGGGCCAGCAGAGAACTAAGTGATCACTCACTGTGAGTGACAGATGGAATGGATCTCTTTAGTTGAAGTTTACAGAGGATAGGGTGAGTATAAATAAAAGACATGCATCAATAGAGAGAGCTTTGAGGGAGGAATTAGAACATGATATCAGCTACATGTGGATTTTTGACCTGACAGATTCCCTTTACTAGTTACAATAGGAACCGTCTGTGTAGCCTTCACTTCCATGTATTTTCAGCTTCCCATTCACTGGCGGCAAGCAGAGCTCCTGCCTCGTACATTGTTAGTTGCAGAACTTTACATTCCACAATGAATCAGCTTCTTTTTTTTGTCTTTTTCCAACTGCTGAGACGCAGAAAATGGAATAACTGCGGGTGGCGTGAAATTGGTGAGATGGAGGTGTCCGCTAGCCGCGCTTTGGCAGCCGTCTGTCCGGTAGCCGCGTCCTGGCAGCCGTCTGTCCAGTAGCCGCACCCTGGCAGCCGTATGCCCGTTAGCTGCGCCCAGACAGCCGTCTGTCTAGTAGCCGCGTCCTGGCAGCAGTCTGTCCAGTAGCCGCGTCCTGGCAGCCGTCTGTGCGCCTTTGTTCGGGGCGCAGCACAATGGCGAGGTAGGGACGGCACAGGAACAGCTTCCAGCTGCGGTTTCCACTTTGTTAGACACAGTGGAGCCACAAATCTATCTTGTCCATAAGAATGAAGGGGGAACGTTTAGAGCGACTGTAATTCGGGATTTATGGTCCACAGGAGCCGAATCTCAACGTCTTTATTCTGATTGGAGCCAGATGCCGCTAACAATGTCAGTGTTATGGCCAAAGTGCAGGTGTGGGAATAGATCCCGGTGCTCGGTAATCAGCCCTGCGGTTTGTGGCGGCGCTCAGCTCCCGGCTCTCAATTAAGGTGACAATAGGATTGTTGTTCTCCGCCATTAGATCATGTGTCATGTAAATGAATGGGAATATACAAGGTGATTAGGGCCAAGACCCCATGTGTTCAGCATTACCGCCCGGCGCAGGGGCGGGGGACGCGCTCACTTCTACAATAACTTTTTATTCTTTTGACTTATCGCTAGATTTTCACTTAAGAAAACGAAAAATCGTCCAACGGAAATAAAGGAATCCACACCGAGAACAGAGCAACGCCGGTCAGTGTGCGCACAGTGTCTGCAACCGCCCCGGATCAGGGGACACTTTGGATGGATGTCTGTCAATCAGGGTGCGCACAGTGTCTGCAACCGCCCCGGATCAGGTGACGTTTTGGATGGATGTCTGTCAATCAGTGCGTGCACAGTGTCTGCAACCGCCCCGGATCAGGTGACGTTTTGGATGGATGTCTGTCAATCAGGGTGCGCACAGTGTCTGCAACCGCCCCGGATCAGGGGACACTTTGGATGGACGTTCGCCGGTCAGTGTGCGCACAGTGTCTGCAACTGCCCCGGGTCAGGTAACATTTTGGATGGATGTCTGTCAATCAGGGTGCGTACAGTGTCTGCAACCGCCCCGGATCAGGTGACATTTTGGATGGATGTTCGCCGGTCAGTGGGCGCACAGTGTCTGCAACCGCCCCGGATCAGGTGACGTTTTGGATGGACGTTCGCCGGTCAGTGGGCGCACAGTGTCTGCAACCGCCCTGGATCAGGGGACACTTTGGATGGATGTTCTCTGGTCAGTGGGCGCACAGTGTCTGCAACCGCCCCGGATCAGGTGACGCTTTGGATGGATGTCCGTCGGTCAGTGTGTGCACAGTGTCTGCAACCGCCCCGGATCAGGGGACACCTTGAATGGATGTTCACCGGTCAGTGTGTGCACAGTGTCTGCAACCGCACGGATCAGGGGACACTTTGGATGGATGTTCGCCAGTCAGTGTGCGCACAGTGTCTGCAACCGCCCCGGATCAGGGGACGTTTTGGATGGATGTCTGTCAATCAGGGTGCGCACAGTGTCTGCAACCGCCCCGGATCAGGTGACACTTTGGATGGATGTTCACCGGTCAGTGTGCGCACAGTGTCTGCAACGCGCCCGGATCAGGGGACACTTTGGATGGATATTTGCCTGTCAGTGTGCGCACAGTGTCTGCAACCGCCCCGGATCAGGGGACACTTTGGATGGATATTTGCCGGTCAGTGTGCCCACAGTGTCTGCAACCGCCCCGGATCAGGGGACACTTTGGATGGATATTTGCCGGTCAGTGTGCGCACAGTGTCTGCAACCGCCCTGGATCAGGGGACACTTTGGATGGATATTTGCCTGTCAGTGTGCGCACAGTGTCTGCAACCGCCCCGGATCAGGGGACACTTTGGATGGATATTTGCCGGTCAGTGTGTGCACAGTGTCTGCAACCGCCCCGGATCAGGGGACACTTTGGATGGATATTTGCCGGTCAGTGTGCGCACAGTGTCTGCAACCGCCCTGGATCAGGGGACACTTTGGATGGATATTTGCCTGTCAGTGTGCGCACAGTGTCTGCAACCGCCCCGGATCAGGGGACACTTTGGATGGATATTTGCCGGTCAGTGTGCGCACAGTGTCTGCAACCGCCCCGGATCAGGGGACACTTTGGATGGATATTTGCCTGTCAGTGTGCGCACAGTGTCTGCAACCGCCCCGGATCAGGGGACACTTTGGATGGATATTTGCCGGTCAGTGTGCGCACAGTGTCTGCAACCGCCCCGGATCAGGGGACACTTTGGATGGATATTTGCCGGTCAGTGTGCGCACAGTGTCTGCAACCGCCCCGGATCAGGGGACACTTTGGATGGATATTTGCCGGTCAGTGTGCCCACAGTGTCTGTAGTCGTCTCAGACCAGGTGACTCTTTGGAAGATGTCCATTGGTCAGTGTGCGCACAGTGTCCGCAGCCGCCCCGGATCAGGTGACGCTGATAGCTTGCACAGATGTCTTTCTGCTGATGTTACGCAGGGCAGACAAGAGAGGGTTAATAACGTGGTTGCGTGTCGCACTTTTCATTGGGGATTTGCTCGCACGCACACGGCACACGCACTCCGCTCAGGACTTCTTTTATTGCCGCCCTCTGATGTGTAAAACAAATGTAAAGAAAGTAAAATGTGCTCCTGTCTCCTCCTGTAAGACATCCTGGAGGGGCCGAGACCCCCGGAGCGATGGACAGAGGCACTAATATCCACAAGCTGCACAAGGACTGGGGTATCGTGTGTGTAAGAAGGGGCAAAAGGGGAACTGTTAAATCACAAACCATGTGCCGGACATTTACCCCAGTGCTGGGGCAGACACAGCTACATGTGTGTGTTTACTATTTACACTCCAGACTGATACAATGTATCAACACAGAGAATGTAACAAACTGTGAGGACACCAGGGACCAGGGCAGGAGAGGACGCCGGGGACCAGGGCAGGAGAGAACACCGGGGACCAGGGCAGAAGAGGATGCCGGGGACCAGGGCAAGAGAGGACGCCGGGGACCAGGGCAGGAGAGAACACCGGGGACCAGGGCAGGAAGGGACAATGGGGACCCGGGCAGGAGAGGACAATGGGGACCCGGGCAAGAGAGGACAATGGGGACCCCGGCAGAAGAGGATGCCGGGGACCAGGGCAGGAGAGGACACCGGGAACCAGGGCAGGAGAGGACAATGGGGACCCGGGCAAGAGAGGACAATGGGGACCCCGGCAGAAGAGGATGCCGAGGACCAGGGTAGGAGAGGACGCCGGTGACCAGGGCAGGAGAGGACACGGGGAACCAGGGCAGGAGAGAACACCGGGGATCAGGGCAGGAGAGAACACCGGGGACCAGGGCAGGAGAGAACACCGGGGACCAGGGCAGGAGAGGACACAGGGGACCAATACAGGAGAGGACCCCGGTGACCAGGGCAGGAAAGGACGCCGGGGACCAGGGCAGGAGAGGACACAGGGGACCAATACAGGAGAGGACCCCGGTGACCAGGGCAGGAAAGGACGCCGGGGACCAGGGCAGGAGAGGGCCTCGGGGACCAGGGCAGGAGAGGACACCGGGGACCAGTTAAGGAGAGGATACCGGGGACTAGGGCAGGAGAGAATGCTGGGGACCAGAGCAGGAGAGGACACCAGGTACCAGGGCAGGAGAAGACAGAGGACCAGGGCAGGAAAGTACACCAGGGATCAGGAGAGGATGTCAGAGACCAGGGCAGGAGAGGACGCTGGGGACCAGGGCAGGAGATGAAGACGTTGACCAGGACAGAAGAGGACACTGGGGACCAGGGCAGAAAAGGACACCAGGGACCAGGACAGGAAAGAACACTGGGGACCAGGACAGGAGAAGACACCATGGATCAGGGCTGAAGAGGACACCCAGGACCAGGGTAGGAGAGGACACCTGGGACTAGGGCAGGAGAGGACACCTGGGATCAGGGCAGGAGAGGACACTGGGGACCAGGGCAGGAGAGGACACTTGGGCCCACGACAGGAGAGGACGCTGGGGACCAGTGCAGGAGAGGACGCTAGGGACCAGGGCAAGAGAGGACACTGGGGACCAGGAGAGGACACTGGAGACCAGGACAGGAGAGGATGCTGGGGACCAGGGCAGGAGAGGACGCTGGGGACCAGGGCAGGAGAAAATGCAGGGACCAGGGCAGGAGAGGATGCTGTGAACCAGGGCAGGAGAGGACCCTGGGGACCACGTGAGGAGAGGACACTGGGGACCAGGGCAGGAGAGGACACTGGAGACCAGGAGAGGACACTGGTGACCAGAGCAGGAGAGGATGCTGGGGACCAGGACAGGAGATGATGCTGGGGACCAGGAGAGGACGCTGGGGACCAGGGCAGGAGAGGACACTGGGAACCAGGACAGGAGAGGACGCTGGGGATCAGGGCAGGAGAGGACGCCGGGGACCAGGGCAGGAGAAGGCCTCCGAGTCCGATCGCAATCTCTGTGACCACAGTCGTTACGCACCTGTCTCCTTCTTTGGGTCCCTTTGCACCTATTCATTCCCCGGACGTCACACGTAAATCTCCAGATTATTATCACTACAAGATTGTCCTTATCTGATCCTATAAGAGATCCGGCCTCCATTATTACCGAGGACAGGCCGAGAGTCACAAGACGGAGAGTGTCATCCCGGATTATTACATTACACTACAATAATGGCATTATAATGTATGTACCAGCGCCTGCGAGAACCAGAGGGGGCCGCCCTGCTATAATACTACACATGTATAACAGGGTACTTGGTTAATAGGTTTTTTGCAAAAAAATGGACGAAGCCGTTCTACCGACATCAAGGTGACCCATATCAGAACTATATAACTTATTTAGTACCTGATCGTATGTAAACATACCTCATAGATGCAGAATGAAGACGGCCAGAGTCCAATAAAGACACAGTGCAGCAAACAGCACCTTATGTGTTTGGCTCAGAAAGGAAGGGGTGGGGCTCTCCCTATTTTGCATAACACTGAATATAGAATATAACTACTATAATACTGCTCCTATGTACAAGAATATAACTACTATAATACTGCTCCTATATACAAGAATATAACTACTATAATACTGCCCCTATATACAAGAATATAACTACTATAATACTGCTCCTATATACAAGAATATAACTACTATAATACTGCTCCTATATACAAGAATATAACTACTATAATACTGCCCCTATATACAAGAATATAACTACTATAATACTGCCCCTATATACAAGAATATAACTACTATAATAACTGCTCCTATGTACAAGAATATAACTACTATAATACTGCTCCTATATACAAGAATATAACTACTATAATACTGCTCCTATATACAAGAATATAACTACTATAATACTGCTCCTATATACAAGAATATAATTATAATATTATAATAATGTATAAATATATGAGGGGGCAGTACAGAGACCTTTCTAATGATCTCTTTACTCTTAGGCCTGAGACTGGGACAAGGGGCATCCTCTACGTCTGGAGGGAAGAAGGTTTAATCATAATCACAGACGCGGATTCTTTACTGTAAGAGCAGTGAGACTATGGAACTCTCTGCCACATGATGTTGTAATGAGTGAGTCACTACTAACATTTAAGAAGGGCCTGGATGCCTTTCTTGAAAACTATAATATTACCAGTTATATATACTAGATTCTTTGATAGGGCGTTGATCCAGGGAATTAGTCTGATTGCCGTATCTGGAGTCAAGAAGGAATTTTTTCCCCCAATGTGGAGCTTAGTGTTGCCACATGGGGTTTTTTTTGCCTTCCTCTGGATCAACATGTTAGGCTATGGGGGAACTAGATGGACTTAAAGTCTTCCTTCAACCTTAAAAACTATGTTACTATGTAATATAGCTACTATAATACTGCTCCTATATACAAGAATATAACTACTATAATACTGCCCCTATATACAAGAATATAACTACTATAATACTGCTCCTATATACAAGAATATAACTACTATAATACTGCCCCTATATACAAGAATATAACTACTACAATACTGCTCCTATATACAAGAATATAACTACTATAATACTGCTCCTATATACAAGAATATAACTACTATAATACTGCTCCTATATACAAGAATATAACTACTATAATACTGCCCCTATATACAAGAATATAACTACTATAATACTGCTCCTATATACAAGAATATAACTACTATAATACTGCCCCTATATACAAGAATATAACTACTACAATACTGCTCCTATATACAAGAATATAACTACTATAATACTGCTCCTATATACAAGAATATAACTACTATAATACTGCCCTATATACAAGAATATAACTACTATAATACATGCTCCTATATACAAGAATATAACTACTATAATACTGCTCCTATATACAAGAATATAACTACTATAATACTGCCCCTATATACAAGAATATAACTACTATAATACTGCCTCCTATATACAAGAATATAACTACTATAATAACTTGCTCCTATATACAAGAATATAACTACTATAATACTGCTCCTATATACAAGAATATAACTACTATAATACTGCCCCTATATACAAGAATATAACTACTATAATACTGCTCCTATATACAAGAATATAACTACTATAATACTGCTCCTATGTACAAGAATATAACTACTATAATACTGCCCTATATACAAGAATATAACTACTATAATACTGCTCCTATATACAAGAATATAACTACTATAATACTGCTCCTATATACAGAAAATAACTACTATAATACTGCCCTATATACAAGAATATAACTACTATAATACTGCCCTATATACAAGAATATAACTACTATAATACTGCTCCTATATACAAGAATATAACTACTATAATACTGCTCCTATTACAAGAATATAACTACTATAATACTGCCCTATATACAAGAATATAACTACTATAATACTGCTCCTATGTACAAGAATATAACTACTATAATACTGCTCCTATATACAAGAATATAACTACTATAATACTGCTCCTATATACAAGAATATAACTACTATAATACTGCCCTATATACAAGAATATAACTACTATAATACTGCTCCTATATACAAGAATATAACTACTATAATACTGCTCCTATATACAAGAATATAACTACTATAATACTGCTCCTATATACAAGAATATAACTACTATAATACTGCTCCTATATACAAGAATATAACTACTATAATACTGCTCCCTATATACAAGAATATAACTACTATAATACTGCCTCCTATATACAAGAATATAACTACTATAATACTGCTCCTATATACAAGAATATAACTACTATAATACTGCTCCTATATACAAGAATATAACTACTATAATACTGCTCCTATTAAAGAATATAACTACTATAATACTGCTCATATACAAGAATATAACTACTAAATACTGCTCCTATATACAAGAATATAACTACTATAATACTGCTCCTATTACAAGAATATAACTACTATAAACTGCCCTATATACAAGATATAACTACTATAATACTGCTCCTATATACAAGAATATAACTACTATAATACTGCCCTATATACAAGAATATAACTACTATAATACTGCCCTATATACAAGAATATAACTACTATAATACTGCTCCTATATACAAGAATATAACTACTATAATACTGCTCCTATATACAAGATATAACTAATAATACGCCCTATATACAGAATATAATACTATAATACTGCCCCTATATACAAGAATATAACTACTATAATACTGCCCTATATACAAGAATATAACTACTATAATACTGCTCCTATATACAAGAATATAACTACTATAATACTGCTCCTATATACAAGAATATAACTACTATAATACTGCCCTATAACAAGAATATAACTACTATAATACTGCTCCTATATACAAGAATATAACTACTATAATACTGCTCCCTATATACAAGAATATAACTACTATAATACTGCCCCTATATACAAGAATATAACTACTATAATACTGCTCCTATATACAAGAATATAACTACTATAATACTGCCCCTATATACAAGAATATAACTACTATAATACTGCCCCTATATACAAGAATATAACTACTATAATACTGCTCCTATATACAAAATATAACTACTATAATACTGCTCCTATATACAAGAATATAACTACTATAATACTGCCCTATATACAAGAATATAACTACTATAATACTGCCTCCTATATACAAGAATATAACTACTATAATACTTATATCGCTCCTATACAAGAAATAACTACTATAATACTGCCCCTATATCAAGAATATAACTACTATAATACTGCCCTATATACAAGAATATAACTACTATAATACTGCCCTATATACAAGAATATAACTACTATAATACTGCTCCTATATACAAGAATATAACTACTATAATACTGCCCCTATATACAAATATAACTACTATAATACTGTCTCTATATACAAGAATATAACTACTAATAATACTGCCCTATATACAAGAATATAACTACTATAATACTGCTCCTATATACAAGAATATAACAACTATAATACTGCCCCTATATACAAGAATATAACTACTATAATACTGCCCCTATATACAAGAATATAACTACTATAATACTGCCCCCTATGTACAAGAATATAACTACTATAATACTGCCCCTATATACAATAATATAACTACTATAATACTGCCCCCTATGTACAAGAATATAACTACTATAATACTGCCCCTATATACAAGAATATAACTACTATAATACTGCTCCTATATACAAGAATATCTTATATATAAAACCCGAAGGCCACTTCCGGAAAAGGCCACGCCCACTTCCGTGATGGTCTTCGCCCAGGCTCATCCAGTGCACTGTAGCCGGGCTGCCCCCCGGCTACAGGCACCGACACACGGAACGTTCCGATCTCGGAAGTTCCGTGTGCCCTCCAGCCACTCCCCTCCACCCTCTGCCCTCCAGCCAGTAGCTACATACCGGGGGGCAGGGGGGGCCCATTGCCCGCCACCTCGGGGGCCCACACACACCCTGGGGATACCCGTGCTCCCTGCTGTCTGCCTACAGAGGAGGGAGGGCGGGACTTCCTCTCCTGCAGCTCTGCCCGCCCCTCCTCTCCTGCTACAGTACACCTGATGGCCGCCCCGCGGTGAGTCTGCCCTGCCGGCTCCAGCTGCCTCTGCCCTCCAGCCTCCTCTGCCCTCCAGCCTCCTCTGCCCTGGCCTCTGCCCTCCAGCCTCCTCTGCCCTGGCCTCTGCCCTCCAGCCTCCTCTGCCCTGGCCTCTGCCCTCCAGCCTCCTCTGCCCTGGCCTCTGCCCTCCAGCCTCCTCTGCCCTGGCCTCTGCCCTCCAGCCTCCCCTGCCCTCCAGCCTCCTCTGCCCTGGCCTCTGCCCTCCAGCCTCCTCTGCCCTGGCTTCTGCCCTCCAGCCTCCTCTGCCCTGGCCTCTGCCCTCCAGCCTCCTCTGCCCTGGCCTCTGACCTCCAGCCTCCTCTGCCCTGGCCTCTGCCCTCCAGCCTCCTCTGCCCTGGCCTCTGCCCTCCAGCCTCCTCTGCTCTGGCCTCTGCCTTACAGCCTCCTCTGCCCTGGCCTCTTCCCTCCAGCCTCCTCTGCCCTGGCCTCTGCCCTCCATCCTCCTCTGCCCTGGCCTCTGCCCTCCAGCCTCCTCTGCCCTGGCCTCTGCCCTCCAGCCTCCTCTGCCCTGGCCTCTGCCCTCCAGCCTCCTCTGCCCTCCAGCCTCCTCTGCCCTGGCCTCTGCCCTCCAGCCTCCTCTGCTCTGGCCTCTGCCCTACAGCCTCCTCTGCTCTGGCCTCTGCCCTCCAGCCTCCTCTGCCCTGGCCTCTGCCCTCCAGCCTCCTCTGCCCTGGCCTCTGCCCTCCAGCCTCCTCTGCCCTCCAGCCTCCTCTGCCCTGCCTCTGCCCTCCAGCCTCCTCTGCCCTCCAGCCTCCTCTGCCCTGGCCTCTGCCCTCCAGCCTCCTCTGCTCTGGCCTCTGCCCTACAGCCTCCTCTGCCCTGGCCTCTGCCCTCCAGCCTCCTCTGCCCTGGCCTCTGCCCTCCATCCTCCTCTGCCCTGGCCTCTGCCCTCCAGCCTCCTCTGCCCTGGCCTCTGCCCTCCAGCCTCCTCTGCCCTGGCCTCTGCCCTCCATCCTCCTCTGCCCTGCCCTCTGCCCTCCAGCCTCCTCTGCCCTCCAGCCTCCTCTGCCCTGGCCTCTGCCCTCCAGCCTCCTCTGCCCTGGCCTCTGCCCTCCAGCCTCCTCTGCCCTGGCCTCTGCCCTCCAGCCTCCTCTGCCCTGGCCTCTGCCCTCCAGCCTCCTCTGCCCTGGCCTCTGCCCTCCAGCCTCCTCTGCCCTGGCCTCTGCCCTCCAGCCTCCTCTGCCCTGGCCTCTGCCCTCCAGCCTCCTCTGCCCTCCAGCCTCCTCTGCCCTGGCTTCTGCCCTCCAGCCTCTTCTGCCCTGGCTTCTGCCCTCCAGCCTCCTCTGCCCTGGCTTCTGCCCTCCAGCCTCCTCTGCCCTGGCTTCTGCCCTCCAGCCTCCTCTGCCCTGGCCTCTGACCTCCAGCCTCCTCTGCCCTGGCCTCTGCCCTCCAGCCTCCTCTGCCCTGGCCTCTGCCCTCCAGCCTCCTCTGCCCTCCAGCCTCCTCTGCCCTGGCCTCTGCCCTCCAGCCTCCTCTGCTCTGGCCTCTGCCCTACAGCCTCCTCTGCCCTGGCCTCTTCCCTCCAGCCTCCTCTGCCCTGGCCTCTGCCCTCCATCCTCCTCTGCCCTGGCCTCTGCCCTCCAGCCTCCTCTGCCCTGGCCTCTGCCCTCCAGCCTCCTTTGCCCTGGCCTCTGCCCTCCAGCCTCCTCTGCCCTCCAGCCTCCTCTGCCCTGGCCTCTGCCCTCCAGCCTCCTCTGCCCTGCCCTCTGCCCTCCAGCCTCCTCTGCCCTCCAGCCTCCTCTGCCCTGGCCTCTGCCCTCCAGCCTCCTCTGCCCTGGCCTCTGCCCTCCAGCCTCCTCTGCCCTGGCCTCTGCCCTCCAGCCTCCTCTGCCCTGGCCTCTGCCCTCCAGCCTCCTCTACCCTGCAGCCTCTGCCCTCCAGCCTCCTCTGCCCTGCCTCTGCCCTCCAGCCTCCTCTGCTCTGGCCTCTGCCCTCCAGCCTCCTCTGCCCTGGCCTCTGCCCTCCAGCCTCCTCTGCCCTTCTGCCTCCTCTGCCCTGGCCTCTGCCCTCCAGCCTCCTCTGCCCAGGCCTCTGCCCTCCAGCCTCCTCTGCCCTGCCCTCTGCCCTCCAGCCTCCTCTGCCCTCCCCTCTGCCCTGGCCTCTGCCTCCAGCCTCCTCTGCCCTGGCCTCTGCCCTCCAGCCTCCTCTGCCCTGCCCTCCAGCCTCCTCTGCCCTGGCCTCTGCCCTCCAGCCTCCTCTGCCCTGCCCTCTGCCCTCCAGCCTCCGCTCTACTCTCCCTGTCCTCTGCCCTCCAGCCTCCGCCCTCCTCTGCCTTCCAGCCTCCGACCTCCTCTCCTGTCCTCTGCCCTCCGGTCTCCACTCTCCTCTCCCTGTCCTCTGCCCTCCAGCCTCCACCCTCCAGCCTCCGCTCTGCTCTCCCTGTCCTCTGCCCTCCAGCCTCCGCTCCCCTCTCCCTGTCCTCTGCCTTCCAGCCTTCGCTCTCGTCTCCCTGTCTTCTGCCCTCCAGCCTCCGCTCTCCTCTCCCTGTCCTCTGCCCTCCAGCCTCCGCTCTCCTCTCCTCTGCCCTCCACCCTCCTCTCTCCTCTTCCTGTCCTCTGCCCTCCAGCCTCCGCTCTCCTCTCCCTGTCCTCTGCCCTCCAGCCTCCGCTCTCCTCTCCCTGTCCTTTGCCCTCCAGCCTCCGCCCTCCTGCCTCCGACCTCCACTCTCCTCTCCCTGTCCTCTGCCCTCCAGCCTCCGCTCTCCTCTGACCTCCAGCCTCCGCTCTCCTCTCCCTGCCCTCTGCCCTCCACCCTCCGCTCTCCTCTCCCTGTCCTCTGCCCTCCAGCCTCCGCCCTCCAGCCTCCGCCCTCCTCTGCCCTCCAGCCTCCGCTCTGCTCTCCCTGTCCTCTGCCCTCCAGCCTCCGCTCTCCTCACCCCTCCATATGCAATGTACACTATGTGTGTATATGTGTGTATCTACGCACTTCCGTCACTTTGTCCACACTTCACTCAACTTTGTACACACACACACACATACACACACACTCCGCTATACTTACCACCGGCCCTGCGTCCGCTGCCTGGATCCTCAGTCGACATGTCGCTGCCCCCAAACTACTGGATCCAATATAGCGTCCAAGATGTCTTGAAAAACTACCCGGACAACATATTGGATCCAGTCGTCCGGGGGCGGCGACATGTCGACTCAGGATCCAGGCGGCGGGGAAGACGCAGGGTCGGTGGTAAGTATAGCGGAGTGTATGTGTGTGCTTACCACTCTGCCCACTGCGCTGCACTGACCACTCTGCCCATGGCGCTGCACTGACCACTCTGCCCACGGCGCTGCACTGACCACTCTGCCCACGGCGCTGCACTGACCACTCTGCCCACGGCGCTGCACTGACCACTCTGCCCACACCGCTGCGCTGGCCAATCTCACCGCACTCACTGCTAACCACTGAGCCACCCCACTCACTGCTAACCACTGAGCCACCGCACTCACTGCTAACCACTGAGCCACCGCACTCACTGCTAACCACTGAGCCACCGCACTCACTGCTAACCACTGAGCCACCGCACTCACTGCTAACCACTGAGCCACCGCACTCACTGCTAACCACTGAGCCACCGCACTCACTGCTAACCACTGAGCCACCGCACGCAGTACTAACCACTGAGCCACTGCGCAGTGCTAACCACTGAGCCACCGCGCAGTGCTACCCACTGAGCCACTGCGCAGTGCTAACCACTGAGCCACCTCTATACACACAATTAATTTCACCGCACTCCCCTAACTATTACTAAATAAACTATATATGGATTCTAGACTACCCGATTCTTTAGAATCGGGCTGCCATCTAGTAACTACTATAATACTACTCCTATATACAAGAATATAACTACTATAATACTGCCCCTATATACAAGAATATAACTACTGTAATACTGCCCCTATATACAAGAATATAACTACTATAATACTGCCCCTATATACAAGAATATAACTACTATAATACTGCCCCTATATACAAGAGTATAACTACTATAATACTGCCCCTATATACAAGAATATAACTACTATAATACTGCTCCTATATACAAGAATATAACTACTATAATAATGCCCCTATGTACAAGAATATAACTACTATAATACTGCTCCTATATACAAGAGTATAACTACTATAATACTGCCCCTATATACAAGAATATAACTACTATAATACTGCCCCTATATACAAGAATATAACTACTATAATACTGCCCCTATATACAAGAATATAACTACTATAATACTGCTCCTATGTACAAGAATATAACTACTATAATACTGCTCCTATATACAAGAATATAACTACTATAATACTGCTCCTATATACAAGAATATAACTACTATAATACTGCTCCTATATACAAGAATATAACTACTATAATACTGCCCCTATATACAAGAATATAACTACTATAATACTGCTCCTATATACAAGAATATAACTACTATAATACTGCCCCTATATACAAGAATATAACTACTATAATACTGCTCCTATGTACAAGAATATAACTACTATAATACTGCCCCTATATACAAGAATATAACTACTATAATACTGCCCCTATATACAAGAATATAACCTCTATAATACTGCTCCTATATACAAGAATATAACTACTATAATACTGCCCCTATATACAGGAATATAACTACTATAATAATACTGCCCCCTATATGCAAGAATATAACTACTATAATACTGCTCCTATATACAAGAATATAACTACTATAATACTGCCCCTATATACAAGAATATAACTACTATAATACTGCTCCTATATACAAGAATATAACAACTATAATACTGCCCCTATATACAAGAATATAACTACTATAATACTGCTCCTATATACAAGAATATAACTACTATAATACTGCTCCTATGTACAGGAATATAACTACTATAATACTGCTCCTATATACAAGAATATAACTACTATAATACTGCTCCTATATACAAGAATATATAACTACTATAATACTGCTCCTATATACAAGAATATAACTACTATAATACTGCTCCTATATACAAGAATATAACTACTATAATACTGCCCCTATATACAAGAATATAACTACTATAATACTGCTCCTATATACAAGAATATAACTACTATAATACTGCCCCTATATACAAGAATATAACTACTATAATACTGCTCCTATATACAAGAATATAACTACTATAATACTGCCCCTATATACAAGAATATAACTACTATAATACTGCCCCTATATACTAGAATATAACTACTATAATACTGCCCCTATATACTAGAATATAACTACTATAATACTGCCCCTATATACTAGAATATAACAACTATAATACTGCTCCTATATACAAGAATATAACTACTATAATACTGCTCCTATATACAAGAATATAACTACTATAATACTGCCCCTATATACTAGAATATAACTACTATAATACTGCCCCTATATACTAGAATATAACTACTATAATACTGCCCCTATATACTAGAATATAACTACTATAATACTGCCCCTATATACTAGAATATAACTACTATAATACTGCTCCCATATACAAGAATATAACTACTATAATACTGCCCCTATATACTAGAATATAACTGCTATAATACTGCTCCTATATACTAGAATATAACTGCTATATGTGTGGTCGCTGTGGTTCTTTTCTCTCTGCCGGTTACAGATTAATGTTATTTCTCCGTCGTCTCTCTGTATCGGTTCCCCTCTTCCTCAGGGCCGGTGTGAAGCGCTTGTTTCGCGGTGATGAATAACATTCCTGCGCAGTGTACGCGGCGCGGCGACCATTGTTCGCGTCCTCGCTTTTTGAACACTAATTTAAGTGCGGACGTGTTTGTTAATGAAGGTCAGACGGTTCCTGCGCAGACAATGCGTCTAATAAACAAAGCGCGATCTCCCCGTGACCCCTCGCCGCAGATTTACTTTACACCGTGATCCGCGCGCTCGTCTCCGTCATTACGGGATGGATTTTTTCACGTCGGTGGAGTTTAACCGTTTGACTGGCGCTTTGTTTCACGAGGGGTGAATGTAGGCTGCGATGTGCGTATCGTGTGGATGAAAGCGGCCGTTCAACAAAATGCCGGAACGTCAGCGGTTGTAGCAGCAGCGCAGATCTCTAGCGCTTTTTATGATATTTATGGGTGTAAAACTTCCCGAAGAAAGTTACAAATACTCGGTAAGGACACATTCTGGACCCCGGTAAGATCAGGTCTCCGCAGCCAATCACTGGACTCTGTGGTGCGTAACAAACCACTAAACCCAATGAATGCCTGTCAACAAAGATCGGGAGGCAATGTATTGCCAGCATTAACATGCGGGGGACAAATGGTAACTAAGATGAGGGAAAAGACTTGTCAGAAAGCTCAGCACAGCCTTTGTGATCCTCCCTCTGCCGGTTTCCTCACTCTGCTCATCCTGCAATAAGGTCATTGAAAATAGCTGCTGTGTATAAGACAAAACACAGCAGGACTGATCAGTGTAGATATTAATTTAGCTTTGGAATGAGTGAAAAGACTTGATAGAAAGCTCAGCACTGTGTTTCTGTTTTTCCCTTTGCCTGTGTACTCACTCTGCTGCAGCCAATCACTGGGTTAAGTTGTACGTAATGAGCCGCTGCTAAGTCCAATGACTGCTTGCCGCTGTCACATGTGCTGTAGTCACGTCTTCAATGCTGCAGCCTGCGTCACGCTTGAGAGGTAAGGGAGTCAGGTAGGTGTAATGGGCGAAGGGATCAGGAGGAGCTATCCTGACTCTTACCCCAGGGGTCCCTAGCTTGCCCTGCTATCGGAGGTACCACAGAAGGTGAGGAGGTCTGAGTCTCTACCCTATTCCTTGGCTCCTGAATAGCCCTAGGCTGAGGGCCCCTACCTCCACCCATGGATTCGGGATCACAGCTACTGCCAAGGAAAGACGTCAGCCCAGCAGCTAAGCAACAGCACAGCACCAAGACCTAGAGCAAATAACTCTATAAGCAGCATCTGACAGAGAAGAAGGGATTCCAGGTGAGTCACACATCAACCCCTCAACCAGCAGCTGAACATAATAGTGAATGCAGCTCTGGAGCACAACACAGGAGGCAAAGACCTTCACAACTACACCTCATGCAGCTCTTAAAGACAAACAACATATACAGAAGCATTCAGTAATGTCAGCATTATCTAAGCATGTGACAGCCTGTCAATAAAGACCGGAGAGGCAATGTAGAACTAGTGTTAACATGTGGGTGACAAAGGTTCAATAGGATGAGGGAAAAACACTTCTTAGAAAGCTATGCACGGCCTTTCTGATCCTTCCTCTGCCGGCTTCCTCACTCTGCTCCTTCTGCTACAAAGTCATTAAAAATAGCTGCAGCTTTTAAGACAAAATGCATCAGCACTGATAGGTGTAGATGTGAATCCAGATCTGGGATGAGGTAGAAGGCTTGTTAGAATGCTCAGCAGAGCCTTTCTCATCCTCCCTCTGACTGTTTTTTCACACTGCTCCTCCTGCTATAAAGTCATTAAAAATACCTGCAGCTTTTAGGACAAAACACAGCAGGACTGATTGGTGTAGATGTGAATCCAGCTCTAGGATGAGGGAAAAGAATTGCTAGAAAGCTCAGCACAAGCTGTCTTTTGTCCCTGTGCCTGTTTCCTCTTTGCTCCTCCTGCTATTAACTAATTAAAAATAGCAGCAGATTTTAAGACAATACTCAGCAGGACTGATCAGTGTAAATATGATATCAGCTGTGGGATAAAGTAAGAGACTTGTTATAAAGCTCAGTACCGCTTTTTTGTTCCTTCCTCTGCCTGTTTCCTCACTTTGCTCCTCCTGCTTTAAAGTAATTAAAAATAGCTGCAGCTTTTAGGACAAAACACAGCAGGACTGATCGGTGTAGACATGAATCCAGCTTTGGGATGGGAGAAAATACTTGATCAAAAGCTCAGCACTGTGTTTGTGTTTTTCCTATTACCTGTGACTCACTCTACTCTTCCTGCTATAAGGTCATTGAAAATAGGAGCGGATTTTGGGACAATTTACGGTAGAACTGATCAGTGTAGATGTGAATTGAGCTCTGGGATGAGGGAAAAGACTTAAGAAAGCTCAGCATGACCTGTCTGTTTTTCACATTACCTGTTTCCTCACTCTGCTTCTTCTGCTATAGAGTCATTGTGGGGGACAAAGGGTAACCAAACTTTCAAGTAACTTTTAGAATAATCTGTACATGAGCAGTAACATTATTCCTGGCCATGACATAATCAGCTGTTGAGTATGAGTAGGTGGGAGGAGACCAGCTGCAGTGATGACCTCCATACACAGCCCACCTCCTGCTCTTTCCTTCTTCAAAACATTGAAAATAGCAGCTTTTAGGACAAAACGCAGCAGGACTGATCGATGTAGATGTGAATCCAGATCTGGCATGAGGGAAAAGATTTACTAGAAAGCTCAGCATGTCCTGTCTGGTTTTCCCTCTGCCTGTTTCCTATCTCTGCCCCTTCTATAAAGTAACTAAAAATAGCAGCTCTTAGGACATTACACAGCAGAACCGATTGGTCTAGATGTTAATCCAGCCCTGTAATTAAGTAAAAGACTTGTTAGAAAGCTCAGCACCACCTTTTTGTTCCTCTGCCTATTTCCCCAATCTGCTCCTCCTAATATGAATATAATTGAAAATAGCATCAGCTTCTAGGACAATACATAGCAGGACTGATTGGTGTTAATGTGAATCCAGCTCTGGGATGAGGGAAAACACTTGGTAGAAAGCTCAGCACCAACTTTTTGTTCCTTCCTCTGCCTGTTTCCTCACTCTGCTCCTCTTGATATAAAGTAATTGAAAATAGCAGCAGCTTTTAGTTCAATAGCAGGACTGATTGGCATAAATATTCATCCAGCTCTGGATTGAGGGAAAAGACTTGATAGAAGACTCAGCACTGCATATCTGTTTTTCGCTTTTCCTGTGTTTTCCTGCTCTTCTTGCTATAAGGTCATTGAAAATAGTATCAGAATTTGGGACAATTTACAGAAGGACTAATCGGTGTAGATGTGAATCCAGCTATGAGATTAGGTTAAAGACTTGTTAGAAAGCTGAACACTGCCTTTCTGTTCCTCCCTCTGCTTGTTTCCTCTCTCTCCTTCTCCAGCTATAAAGTATTTGAAAATAGCATCTTTTAGAGCAATACTCAGCAAGACTAATCAGTGAAGATGGAAATCCAGCTCTGCAATGAGGGAAGACACTTGATATAAGACTCAGCACTGCATATCTGTTTTTCCATTGCCCCGTGTACTCACTCTGTTCTTCCCGCTATGAGGTCAATAACAATAGTAGTACAATTTGGGACAATTTACAGTAGGACTGATCGGTGTAGATATGAATTGAGCTTTGGGTTCAAGGAAAATACTTGTTAGAAAGCTCATCTCCATCTTTCTATTTGTCCCTCTGCCTGTTACCTCACTCTACTTTTCCTGCTATAAAGTCATTGAAAATAGCAGCAGCTTTTAGGACACTACACAGCAGGGCTGATCGATGTAGATGTGAATCCAGCTCTGAGATTGAATAAAAGTTTTGTTAGAAAGCTCAGCACAACTTTTCTGTTTTTCCCTCTGCCTGTTTCCTTACCCTGCTCTTCCTATAAAGTCATTAAAAATAGCAGGATTTAGGACAATACACAGCAGGACTGATCAGTGTAGATGTAAATCCAGCACTGGGATGAGAAAAAAGACTTGTTAGAAAGCTTAGCATGAACTTTCTATTTTCCCACTGCTTATTTCCTCACCCTGCTTTTCCTGCTGTAAAGTCATGGAAAACAGCAGCAATTTTTAGGACCAGTTCATAGCAGGACTGATGTAGGGAGATATAAAGCCAGTACTGGGATGAGAAAAAAACTTGTTAGAAAGGTCAGTCTTTTTTACCTTTTGTTTGTTTCCTCTCTCTGCTCTTCCTGCTATAAAGTCATTGAATATAGCAGCAGCTTTAAGGACAATACACACCAGGACTGATTGGTGTAGATGTGAATCCAGCTCTGAGATGAAGGAAAAGACTTGTTAGAAAGCTCAGTATGACTTTTCTGTTTTTCTCTGCCTGTTTCCTCACTCTGCTTCTCCTGCAATAAAGTATAGTATGCGGTGTTACTTGATGCCTCACTAAACTGTCAGATTGACTTGTCTGAGCTGTTTTTTGGAGAGTGGAGGGTGAGTTCATTGGGGAGAGGGTAGAATTGGCTCATAAGTGGAGAAGGAGGCTGAATTATTTGATAAAATACATGACAAAGTTGCTTTTACTTGCCTGTACTATTGATTCCTGGTAAGTTTGTTGAATGTCCCGTGTTGGCTGCGGCGCCCTCTAAAGTAATATTAGTAAAATTATCAGTGATTTCACTAATTGCGCTGATGAATGAGACCCCCCGTGCCACCCACCTCTGATTCTGACCTTTTATCAGTAGAATTAAAAGTTTACATTTAACTCTAATTAAAGGAAATCAAAACCGTCCGCCCGAATCCAAAACTCGTAATCGCTGGAGCGCTGACCGCCGAGACCCCGTTATTTTAATTACGTTTTTAAGGAGCCATTTGTGTCTGTAGCCGGAGATTGTGCCTGAATTGTTGCACCATTCTGGGGGAAAATTAAAGGGTGGGTGCCGGGGGAGCAGACAGAACCGCAATAAGACAGCGGATGGGTGGAAGCGCCATAACGAGCCGGGGTGCAGGACCGTATCACCTCACATTTACCACTGTTCAGTAATACTTCAATTGTATTCAGAGAATACGGCTTGTTAGTCACATGACCGCGAGCCGAGCAGCAAAAGTGACGACACAAAGTCAATGAAGGACGGAAAAAAGAACAGAAACAATGGAATTATGACAAAAGGCAACAATGATAATGGAAATGGCGCTTCCGGGAGCAAAGCTCTTGACAATGCTGAGGGAGGGTGAAACAAACTCTTGGAAAGTTGGAGAACTTTATACTGTTCCTTTAAATCTGCGCCGTCCTGCATGCGCAGGTGTCGTTACAGTGTGTACGCGGAGGTGACCCGGCGAGGTGGAGCGATGTTCCCACCGTCAGGGTTCTCCCTCCGAAACACCAATAAAAATGATTTGGGCGGTAATTAAACGTTTCGCCCTGAGTGCGCACGATTTTTGCATATCCCACAATTATTTTACAGCGGCAGTGACACTTATTTATTGGCGCAGTTATGAATTGTTAAGTGGACGGCGTCTGCGGAGCTGCGATCCGACAGTGATGAAGTGCTGACATCTCCACACTCCACAAAATCCAACAAATAAATCACTTTAACTTCAAATAACAAATGTTAAAACAAATCAAGCTGAGCCGCGACGATGGCGGAAAGGTCACAGCGTCACTGCGCCAAACTGCAGGGTGACACTCCAACATTGAGTGTTAAAGGGGAAGAGAAAGACCAGGGAAAAAGGGGTGACCTAGAGGGAAGACATTGCCTTGCAGTGCCCCCAAACCAGGAGCTGAGGGGTCACAGTTTCACTGCGCCAAACTCCAGGGTGACACTCCAACATCGAGTGTTAAAGGGGAAGAGAAAGACGAAGAAAAGAGGGGCGACCCGGGGAGGACATCACCCTGCAGGGCCCCAAACTAGGAGCCGAGGGGTCACAACGTCACTGCGCCAAACTCCAGGGTGACACTACAACATCGAGTGTTAAAGGGGAAGAAGCCAAGAGAAAGTCCAGGAAAAGTGGGGCCCCCAAACCAGGAGCTGAGGGGTCACAGCGTCGCTGCACCAAACTGCAGGGTGACACTCCAACATCGAGTGTTAAAGGGGAACAGAAAGACCAGGAAAAAAGGGGCGACCCAGGGGGGGAAATATCACCCTGTGGGGCTCCCAAACCAGGAGCCAAGTGGTCACAGTGTCACTGCGCCAAACTCCAGGGTGACACTCCAACATCGAGTGTTAAAGGGGAAGAGAAAGACCAGGAAAAAAGGGGTGACCTAGAGGGAAGACATTGCCTTGCAGTGCCCCCAAATCAGGAGCCGAGGGGTCACAGTTTCACTGCGCCAAACTCCAGGGTGACACTCCAACATCGAGTGTTAAAGGGGAAGAGAAAGACAAAGAAAAGAGGGGCGACCCGGGGAGGACATCACCCTGCAGGGCCCCAAACTAGGAGCCGAGGGGTCACAACATCACTGCGCCAAACTCCAGGGTGACACTACAACATCGAGTGTTAAAGGGGAAGAAGCCAAGAGAAAGTCCAGGAAAAGTGGGGCCCCCAAACCAGGAGCTGAGGGGTCACAGCGTCGCTGCACCAAATTGCAGGGTGACACTCCAACATCGAGTGTTAAAGGGGAACAGAAAGACCAGGAAAAAAGGGGCGACCCAGGGGGGGAAACATCACCCTGCGGGGCTCCCAAACCAGGAGCTGAGGGGCCACAGCATCACTGTGCCAAACTCCAGGGTGACACTCCAACATCGAGTGTTAAAGGGGAAGAGAAAGACGAAGAAAAAGGGCAACCCAGGGGGGAACATCAGCCTGCTGGGCCCCCAAACCAGGAGCCAAGGGGTCACAGTATCACTGCGCCAAACTGCAGGATGACACTCCATCATCGAGTGTTAAAGGGGAAGAGAAAGACCAGGAAAAAAGGGGCGACCTGGAGTTAAACATCGCCCTGTGGGGCTTCCAAACCTGGAGCTGAGGGGTGACAGAATCACTGCGCCAAACTCCAGGGTGACACTCCAACATCGAGTGTTAAATGGGAAGAGAAAGACCAGGAAAAAGGGGCGACCGGGGGGGGAAACATCACCCTGAGGGGCTCCCAAACCAGGAGCCGAGGGGCCACAGCATCACTGTGCCAAACTGCAGGGTGACTCTCCAACATCGAGTGTTAAAGGGGAAGAGAAAGACCAGGAAAAAAGTGGCGACCGGGGAGGAACATTGCCCTGCCGGGCCCCCAAATCAGGAGCCGAGGGGTCACGGCGTCTCTGCGCCAAACTCCAGAGTGGCACTCCAACATTGAGTGTCAAAGAGAAAGAGAAATACTAGGAAAATAGGGACAACCCATGGGGGAACATCGCCCTGCCAGGACCCAAACCAGGTGACAGTGTCACTGCACCCAACGCAAGGTGATAACACTCCAACATCGAGTTTTAAAGGGGAAGAGAAAGACCAGGAAAATAGAGGGTGATCCGGGGGGGGGGGGGACATCACCCTGCAAGGCCCCCAAACCAGGAGCCAAGGGGCCACAGCGTCACTGCGCCAAACTGCATGGTGACACTCCAACATTGAGTGTTAAAGGGGAAGAGAAAGTTCATGAAAAAGGGGCGACCCGGGGGGAGGACATCGCCCTGCAGGGCCCCCAAACCAGTAGCTAAGGGGCCACAGCGTCACTGTGCCAAACTGCATGGTGACACTCCAACATCGAGTGTTAAAGGGGAAGAAGCCAAGAAAAAGTCCAGGAAAAGGAACAACCCAGTGGGGGAACATCACCCTACCCAAACCTCTACAGGACCCATTCCAGCATGTCAGGGTTCCTATCATGGGGTCTCGCTCCTATTCTGTGATATCAGCACCTACTCCGGACCTCATACACCTCACAGCTGAGGATTTGTTGGAATGTATCAGCGCAGATATGAGCTGAGAACAAATTTCTCTCCAAATTTGAACGTTTGTTACTTTGTATCAGTGCAGGTGACATCAGTTTAAAAGCTTCACTGTATTAGTTTCTGCCCCCCCCCCCCACCACACACACACACACATTCACCTCTCGGGACTTTTCTGTCCCCATCTACATCCATAGTCATTAATATGGGGCAGTATATATAACTATATAAGATTGTCCAGCCTGGAAGCTCGCAGAGGATTGTCCAGACTGGATTCAATGTATGAATGGAAGCTCACAGAGGATTGTCCAGACTGGATACAATGTATGAGTGGAAGCTCACAGAGGATTGTCCAGACTGGATACAATGTACCACTGGAAGCTCACAGAGGATTGTCCAGAGTGGATACAAATTATCAATGGAAGCTCGCAGAGGATTGTCCAGACTGGATTCAATGTATGAGGGGAAGCTCACAGAGGATTGTCCAGACTAGATACAATGTATCAGTGGAAGCTCACAGTGGATTGTCCAGAGTGGATAAAATGTACCAGTAGAAGCTCACAGAGGATTGTCCAGAGTGGATAAAATGTACCAGTGGAAGCTCACAGAGTATTGTCCAGAATGGATACAATGTATCAGTGGAAGCTCACAGAGGATTGTCCAGAGTGGATACACTGTATCAGTGGAAGCTCACAGAGGATTGTCCAGAGTGGAGGCTCACAGAGGATTGTCCAGAGTGGAGGCTCACAGAGGATTGTCCATGCTAGATACAATGTATCAGTGGAAGCTCACAGTGGATTGTCCAGAGTGGATAAAATGTACCAGTAGAAGCTCACAGAGGATTGTCCAGAGTGGATAAAATGTACCAGTGGAAGCTCACAGAGTATTGTCCAGAATGGATACAATGTATCAGTGGAAGCTCACAGAGGATTGTCCAGAGTGGATACAATGTATCAGTGGAAGCTCACAGAGGATTGTCCAGAGTGGAGGCTCACAGAGGATTGTCCAGAGTGGAGGCTCACAGAGGATTGTCCATGCTAGATACAATGTATCAGTGGAAGCTCACAGTGGATTGTCCAGAGTGGATAAAATGTACCAGTAGAAGCTCACAGAGGATTGTCCATGCTAGATACAATGTATCAGTGGAAACTCACAGAGGATTGTCCAGACTGGATACAGTGTATCAGTGGAAGCTCACAGAGGATTGTCCAGAGTGGAGGCTCACAGAGGATTGTCCAGAGTGGAGGCTCACAGAGGATTGTCCAGAGTGGAGGCTCACAGAGGATTGTCCAGACTGGATACAATGTATCAGTGGAAGGTCAGAGAGGATTGTCCAGATGGAGGCTCACAGGGGATTGTCCAGAGTGGAGGCTCACAGAGGATTGTCCATGCTGGATACAATGTATCAGGTTTCTATTTGCTGTCAGCAGACAGTGATATTATATAAGGATTAGTATTTATTGTGGGGCCCGGCCTACCCTATAGCTGTATATAAATGGTGCGTGATGGATGGCTGCGCTGTCAGGTGACATGTCAGGAGGTGGACACTCGCTGTAACCAGACATGATGGAAACAAAGACATTCATTAAGTTTAATAAACCCCATAAGCCACGTTGTGATTTATGGTGGCCCGGTGCATCCACAGACACCGGCATTAACCCTCGCTGTCCGCTTTATTAAAGACATATGTCTGCCGCGATGGCGGACCGGGCACGGTGCCAGCCAGTAATTTCTTCTTTAATGTGGTAGTGATTACCCGGTGGTTCCTGGAGCAGAGATGACAGCTCGGAGCTAATGGACTCGTACTGTAAGTTCATATAAATCATGACACGGGAATTAATTACTGAAACCGCTGCAAATCCCTTTGTTAGTTTCCCCGTCACCAGGAGGATTTAATCATCTTCATTTTACCGGGTCCCACTGACATTTACAAGTCTTAAAACCTTCCTTAATCAAATCAATACCAGCGCTGCTATATATAGAGCCGCTCGCAGATCGCGAAACACCGAAACTGCGCGGAAAAGCTGTGATCTTATATACAGGTGACTGGAGGAAAGGGGAGGCGATGACGGCGGCGACCCCAAACCTCCAGAACACCACGATAATAGATTAAGTCAAACAAGTGACCAAAATGTGAAATCTGTGGATGAATATCTCACGTAACACTTGTCTACAATACACAGGACCCAAGAAGGAGTATCAGTCCCGGGTTACGGCACCAATTCCCGATGTATCGGCTCGTGGTTCTGACACGTCGTGACTGCGGAGTCTCATCATTAATCATTACAGAGAAACAAGTGTATAATGATTGGAAGCACCACACATTTACAGTAATTGAGGATACGAGGCAGATCCTGGTGATCAATGATCTGGGACCTCGTCCTCAAAATGGAAACTTCACAAAATGAAAGCCTGTATACTGTGTGTGTTAATATATACAGTATATATATGTATATATATATATCAAGCCCAAGAGGGAGGTGGATGATGGAGATCAACAGACGCAGACATTACTGATCTGCACTTAATGGAAGGAAACATTTACAAAACCTTTGAATGTCTCCAGTCTGAGCCTCGTCCAGATCCTCCAGCCTCGGCCGCCATCACTAAGGTTATTAATGGTCGTCTGAGGAAGGTTGTGCCACTGAATGTACAAATCATCAGGATCCGCTGCTGGCAGCTCCTGTGTAATCACTGAGCATGTGCTCAATGAAGACAAGTCTGGAGATGCTGAAGCCATGAGAGAAATGTCCACAGACACTGCGGCCATGGGAGACAATTCCGGACATGCTGCAGCCATGGGAAACAAGTCTGGAGAAGCTGTAGCCAGGGAAGACAAGTCTGAAGACACTGCTGCCATGGGAAACAAGTCTGGAGATGCTGCAGCTATGACAGACAAGTCTAGAGATGCTGCAGCCAGGGAAGACAAGTCTGAAGACACTGCTGCCATGG
This sequence comes from Allobates femoralis, assembly GCA_033576535.1. NCBI lineage: Eukaryota > Metazoa > Chordata > Amphibia > Anura > Aromobatidae > Allobates > Allobates femoralis. The sequence continues at coordinate 622,772,700 of JARQOC010000004.1, forward strand.
GAAACAAGTCTGGAGATGCTGCAGCCATGGGAGACAATTCCGGACATGCTGCAGCTATGACAGACAAGTCTAGAGATGCTGCAGCCAGGGAAGACAAGTCTGAAGACACTGCTGCCATGGGAAACAAGTCTGGAGATGCTCCAGCCTTGTGAGACGAGTGCAGAGATGCTGCAACCATGGAAGACAAGTCTGAAGACACTGCAGCCACAGACGACAAGTCTGGAGATACTGCAACCATGGGAGACAAGTTCATAGACGCTGCAGCCGCAGAAAACCAGTGCGGACATCCTGCAACCATGGGAGTAAAGTTCATAGACACTGCAGCCAGGGGAGACAAGTCCGGAGACACTGAAGCCATGGGAGACAAGTCCTGAGATGTTGCCTCCACAGAAGACAAGTTCATAGACGCTGCAGCTACAGGGTAGACAAGTCTGGAAATACTGAAGCCATGGGAGACAAGTCTGGAGACGCTGCAGCCAAGGGAGACAAGTCCAGAGATGCTGCAGCCACAGGAGACAAGTCCAGAGACGCTGCAGCAAGCTCATAGTAGAATGAGGAATATGCAGTCTGGCAATGATAAATTGCTCTTGGGACACATCAAGTTCCTTCATGAAGGCTTCATCGTTCCAATGTGGTTTGGTATTAACAGCGATTCCTCCATGAAGACGACTTGTTGTTGGACTTCTCTGAACACTAGATGGTACAGTTGGTTCCACTGGTGATAGCCAGTGCTGAGTTGATGACACTCCTGGACATTTCAGAGGGCAGTGACATGACGTGTCTCATCTGCTGCATTAACTTTCTTTGGCCGATTGCTGTGTCTACGATCCTCATCATTTCTTGGTGCTTCTTCTATGGAGCTTGAACAGCTGATCATCATTCTCCGGTAGGTGAGAGATCTGTCCTGGAGACTCCTCGCTGGTGCAGTATAACTACCTGGTGTCTTGTGACTGAGCTCAGTGTCACCATGGAGTGTGACCTGTGACATGAGATCTGTCCTGGAGACTCCTCACTGGTGCAGTGTAACTACCTGGTGTCTTGTGACTGAGCTCAGTGTCACCATGGAGTGTGACCTGTGACATGATATCTGTCCTGGAGACTCCTCACTGGTGCAGTGTAACTACCTGGTGTCTTGTGGCTGAGCTCAGTGTCACCATGGAGTGTGACCTGTGACATATCTGTCCTGGAGACTCCTCGCTGGTGCAGTGTAACTACCTGGTGTCTTGTGGCTGAGCTCAGTGTCACCATGGAGTGTGACCTGTGACATGAGATCTGTCCTGGAGACTCCTCGCTGGTGCAGTGTAACTACCTGGTGTCTTGTGGCTGAGCTCAGTGTCACCATAGAGTGTGACCTGTGACATACCTGTCCTGGAGACTCCTCGCTGGTGCAGTGTAACTACCTGGTGTCTTGTGGCTGAGCTCAGTGTCACCATGGAGTGTGACCTGTGACATGATACCTGTCCTGGAGACTCCTCACTGGTGCAGTGTAACTACCTGGTGTCTTGTGACTGAGCTCAGTGTCACTATGGAGTGTGACCTGTGACATGATATCTGTCCTGGAGACTCCTCGCTGGTGCAGTATAACTACCTGGTGTCTTGTGACTGAGCTCAGTGTCACCATGGAGTGTGACCTGTGACATGATACCTGTCCTGGAGACTCCTCACTGGTGCAGTGTAACTACCTGGTGTCTTGTGGCTGAGCTCAGTGTCACCATGGAGTGTGACCTGTGACATATCTGTCCTGGAGACTCCTCGCTGGTGCAGTGTAACTACCTGGTGTCTTGTGGCTGAGCTCAGTGTCACCATGGAGTGTGACCTGTGACATGAGATCTGTCCTGGAGACTCCTCGCTGGTGCAGTATAACTACCTGGTGTCTTGTGACTGAGCTCAGTGTCACCATGGAGTGTGACCTGTGACATGAGATCTGTCCTGGAGACTCCTCACTGGTGCAGTATAACTACCTGGTGTCTTGTGGCTGAGCTCAGTGTCACCATGGAGTGTGACCTGACATGAGATCTGTCCTGGAGACTCCTCACTGGTGCAGTGTAACTACCTGGTGTCTTGTGGCTGAGCTCAGTGTCACCATGGAGTGTGACCTGTGACATGAGATCTGTCCTGGAGACTCCTCGCTGGTGCAGTGTAACTACCTGGTGTCTTGTGGCTGAGCTCAGTGTCACTATGGAGTGTGACCTGTGACATGATATCTGTCCTGGAGACTCCTCACTGGTGCAGTGTAACTACCTGGTGTCTTGTGACTGAGCTCAGTGTCACCATGGAGTGTGACCTGTGATATGATATCTGTCCTGGAGACTCCTCACTGGTGCAGTATAACTACCTGGTGTCTTGTGACTGAGCTCAGTGTCACCATGGAGTGTGCCCTGTGACATGAGATCTGTCCTGGAGACTCCTCGCTGGTGCAGTGTAACTACCTGGTGTCTTGTGGCTGAGCTCAGTGTCACCATGGAGTGTGACCTGTGACATGAGATCTCTCCTGGAGACTCCTCGCTGGTGCAGTATAACTACCTGGTGACTTGTGGCTGAGCTCAGTGTCACCATGGAGTGTGACCTGTGACATGAGATCTGTCCTGGAGACTCCTCACTGGTGCAGTATAACTACCTGGTGTCTTGTGGCTGAGCTCAGTGTCACTATGGAGTGTGACCTGTGACATGAGATCTGTCCTGGAGACTCCTCGCTGGTGCAGTGTAACTACCTGGTGTCTTGTGGCTGAGCTCAGTGTCACTATGGAGTGTGACCTGTGACATATCTGTCCTGGAGACTCCTCGCTGGTGCAGTATAACTACCTGGTGTCTTGTGACTGAGCTCAGTGTCACCATGGAGTGTGACCTGTGACATGAGATCTGTCCTGGAGACTCCTCGCTGGTGCAGTATAACTACCTGGTGTCTTGTGACTGAGCTCAGTCTCATCATGGAGTGTGACCTGTGACATGAATCCGTCTTCCATATCCTCACCACTGAAGTAGAGTTTGTCTGTTCCTCACCCACGTTCCTTGAGTTCTGTTTCAGTTAATGACCAAGTTTCCAGCTAAATAAGAGAATGTTGTTCATCTCCTGTCTGGTAGAATTGGCCACTGACACCCCCAACTAAAATCCTACAACATCCCGGACTGTACAGGTGACCGCGAAGACTTGATGGAGACGACGGGAGGTCACTAAATAACTGAGGACGGAGGTGACGGACAATCAGGTTGTGCGGACTTTGTTCCAGTCATGGGAACTTTGTTTCCTCCTTAGTCTCAGAGATTTCAACACATTGTACCTGGCTGTAAACAAGACTAATCCTTAAATAATCCTTAACACCTTCTTTCAGGCAGATTCTCCAGAGATTTCTTAGAATGTTTTAATCTTAAAGGTTTTATTATTTGTTTTATAATATCATCTTTGCCTTTGATATATTCTGTGCTGTTTAGGAGTCATTTTCTATGAAAATTTAGCATTTGACCCTAAAGCTGACAACTGACCTGTCAGGTGACCTGTGTGATAACACAGCTTTTTTCAATTTGTGTCCTAGGTTAATGTTCTTAATTTGGTCAGACATGTTGTTCCTTGGTTTAACTCATGTTTGTTAAGTTTCTTGTCAGACTACTGAAATCCCCCATTGTCCTAGTTTGTGGACTGCTGACGAAATGTAATTTACCTGTCTACATTACTCACAGGGACATTATGCAGTTGAATTGAATTGCTGAACAATAAGAGAACAGCCTTATCCCACCAATCCTGTAAGAATGCAATATACCCTGAGGTGAAGGCTGGGGATATAAAAAGAACCTGCATCAGTCAGAGGTTGTTAATATGCTATGTGGTTTCAGCCTAGGGGCTTAAGTCCCGGGCTAAGGGATCACATCATGTCTTCATATTTTGCATGGCCTCAGTCTAGGAGCTTAGGTTCCGACTAGAGGAGCACCAAGACTAGGTCATATTCTTCAGGACTGTCGCCAGACCAGTAGACAAGAGCACCCACTGACCCCCGTGTCGCCACAGAGGAGAGCACCCACTGACCCCCGTGTCTCCCCAGAGGAGAGCACCCACTGACCCCCGTGTCTCCACAGAGGAGAGCACCCACTGACCCCCGTGTCTCCACAGAGGAGAGCACCCACTGACCCCCGTGTCTCCACAGAGGAGAGCCCCCACTGACCCCCGTGTCTCCACAGAGGAGAGCGCCCACTGACCCCCGTGTCTCCACAGAGGAGAGCACCCACTGACCCCCGTGTCTCCCCAGAGGAGAGCCCCCACTGACCCCCGTGTCTCCACAGAGGAGAGCGCCCACTGACCCCCGTGTCTCCACAGAGGAGAGCGCCCACTGACCCCCGTGTCTCCACAGAGGAGAGCACCCACTGACCCCCGTGTCTCCACAGAGCACCCACTGACCCCCGTGTCTCCACAGAGGAGAGCACCCACTGACCCCCGTGTCTCCACAGAGGAGAGCACCCACTGACCCCGTGTCTCCACAGAGGAGAGCACCCACTGACCCCCGTGTCTCCCCAGAGGAGAGCACCCACTGACCCCCGTGTCTCCACAGAGCACCCACTGACCCCCGTGTCTCCACAGAGGAGAGCACCCACTGACCCCCGTGTCTCCACAGAGGAGAGCCCCCACTGACGCACGTGTCTCCACAGAGGAGAGCACCCACTGACCCCCGTGTCGCCACAGAGGAGAGCACCCACTGACCCCCGTGTCTCCACAGAGGAGAGCCCCCACTGACCCCCATGTCTCCACAGAGGAGAGCACCCACTGACCCCCGTGTCTCCACAGAGGAGAGCACCCACTGACCCCCGTGTCTCCACAGAGGAGAGCCCCCACTGATCCCCGTGTCTCCACAGAGGAGAGCACCCACTGACCCCCGTGTCTCCACAGAGGAGAGCCCCCACTGACCCCCGTGTCTCCACAGAGGAGAGCCCCCACTGACCCCCGTGTCTCCACAGAGGAGAGCACCCACTGACCCCCGTGTCTCCACAGAGGAGAGAGCACCCACTGACCCCCGTGTCTCCACAGAGGAGAGCACCCACTGACCCCTGTGTCTCCACAGAGGAGAGCACGCACTGATCCCCGTGTCTCCACAGAGGAGAGCCCCCACTGACCCCCGTGTCTCCACAGAGGAGAGCACCCACTGACCCCCGTGTCTCCACAGAGGAGAGAGCACCCACTGACCCCCGTGTCTCCACAGAGGAGAGCACCCACTGACCCCCGTGTCTCCACAGAGGAGAGCACGCACTGATCCCCGTGTCTCCACAGAGGAGAGCACCCACTGACCCCCGTGTCTCCACAGAGGAGAGCACCCACTGACCCCCGTGTCTCCACATAGGAGAGCACCCACTGACCCCCGTGTCTCCACAGAGGAGAGCACCCACTGACCCCCTTGTCTCCACAGAGGAGAGCCCCCACTGACCCCCGTGTCTCCACAGAGAGCCCCCACTGACCCCCGTGTCTCCACAGAGGGGAGCCCCCACTGACCCCCGTGTCTCCACAGAGGAGAGCACCCACTGACCCCCGTGTCTCCACAGAGGAGAGCCCCCACTGACCCCCGTGTCTCCACAGAGGAGAGCACCCACTGACCCCGTGTCTCCACAGAGGAGAGCCCCCACTGACCCCCGTGTGTCCACAGAGGAGAGCACCCACTGACCCCCGTGTCTCCACAGAGGAGAGCCCCCACTGACCCCCGTGTCTCCACAGAGGAGATGAGCCCCCACTGACCCCCCGTGTCTCCACAGAGGAGAGCACCCACTGACCCCCGTGTCTCCACAGAGGAGAGCCCCCACTGACCCCCGTGTCTCCACAGAGGAGAGCCCCCACTGACCCCCGTGTCTCCACAGAGGAGAGCACCCACTGAGCCTCATGTCTCCACAACCTGATGGCCAATAGTGATTGGTCAGGTCACAAGCTCCAACCCACAGCGAAAGTCAGAAGTGTCCACTGTCATGGCGGTGGCCGCTCGCTGCCCGGACATGATCTTCCCTGGTGCAACGTCCGCTGTCATGGCGGTGGCCGCCCGGACGTGATCTTCCATGCTGCAATCTCCGCTGTCATGGCGGTGGCCGCTCGCTGCCCAGACATGATCTTCCCTGGTGCAGTCTTCGCTGTCATGGTGGTGGCCGCCCGGACGTGATCTTCTCTGCTGCAATCTACCCTGTCATGGCGGTGGCCGCTCGCTGCCTGGACATAATCTTCCCTGCTGCATTGTACGCTGTCATGGTGGTGGCCGCTTGCTGCCCAGACATGATCTTACTTTTTGCAATCTCTGCTGTCATGGCGGTGGCGGCTCGCTGCCTGGACATGATCATCCCTGGTGCAGTCTCCGCTGTTATGGTGGTGGCCACCCGGACATGATCTTCCCTGCTGCAATCTCCCTGTCATGGCGGTGGCCTCCCGGACATGATCATCCCTGGTGCAGTGTCCGCTGTCATGGCGGTGGCCGCTCACTGCCCGGACATGATCATCCCTGGTTCAGTCTGCGCTGTCATGGCGGTGGCCTCCCGGACATGATCTTCCCTGGTGCAGTCCCCGCTGTCATGGCGGTGGCCTCCCGGACATGATCTTCCCTGGTGCAGTGACTGCTGTAATGGCGGTGGCCGCTCGCTGCCCGGACATGATCATCCCTGGTGCAGTCCCCGCTGTCATGGCGGTGGCCTCCTGGACATGATCTTCCCTGGTGCAGTGCCTGCTGTCATGGCGGTGGCCGCCCGGACATGATCTTACCTGGTGCAGTCTCCGCTGTCATGGCGGTGGCCGCCCGGACGTGATCTTCTCTGCTGCAATCTCCGCTGTCATGGCGGTGGCCGCTTGCTGTCCAGACATGATCTTCCCTGGTGCAGTCTCTGCTGTCATGGTGGTGGCCTCCCGGACATGATCATCCCTGGTGCAGTGTCTGCTGTCATGGCGGTGGCCTCCCAGACATGATCATCCCTGGTGCAGTCTCCGCTTTCATGGTGGTGGCCTCCCGGACATGATCATCCCTGGTGCAGTCTCCGCTGTCATGGCGGTGGCCGCTCGCTGCCCGAACGTGATCTTCCCTGCTGCAATCTCCGAGCCTACAATGTCTCCACCGGCGACTATTGAAGTCTCGGCTTCTTACAGCCCGCACAATAGGCTCCCTAATTCCGGAGCGGCGCGCGTCCTTTTCTTGGCGCCATTGTGCGAGACGACTCATTTCCCAGTGAATTGTAATTGGTGCCTAAATGCCCAGAATTCAATTACACAAATTAAAATTCGCACAATTCTCGTATTTGTTTGTAGGGTAATTTCCACCAGTGTCGACTTATCCGGGAAAAAAGCGAAGATTTCTTATGTACGAAGGGAAAAAAATGGCGCGGAAAATTGCAGAGCAAGAAAGAAAGTGTGTTATTATCTTCAGAGCCGCCTAATAAAGAGGGAAAGCATTCATTATTTATTACTGCACAGAGAAACATCTGAATGCGATACGCCACCGCCGAGCGCGGAGGCTACAACGTTTCCATCTGTAACCTGCGACGTTCCTCTGTAAACAGATAAAGGGCGACGGGGAGGAACGAAGCGTTACAAAGTGAAATCTTTCAGAAGTCGCCTTCATCGCCCCCAACACAACAAGACGACAAAACACACAGACGCCGCCATTGTGGAGAGCGAGCGCCAAACATTCACCGCCGAAAATCAACACAAGGCTGATCTCTGACGGAGCCACGCCGGGAAACTTCAACCAGGACCCCAACTATATAGTGGAGGGGCCCCTTCACACAACAGAGACCCTCATTCCAGCCATAGCAAGTCGGAAGAAAAGTCTAGGGGCCCCTACTTATCAGGGGCCCCAGGGGTCTCGATATAACACAAGATTTATCTCCACGTCGTGTCATCTGATGGAACAGAATGATGGAGCCACGACGGGAAACTTCAACAAGGACCCCAAATACATAGCGGAGGGCCCCGGGACCCCTTCACACAACAGAAACCCTAATTCCAGCCATAGCAGTCCAGGGGCCCCTACTAATCAGGGGCCCCAGGGGTCTCGATATAACACAAGATTTATCTCCATGTCGTGTCATCTGATGGAACAGAACGATGGAGCCATGATGGGGAACTTCAACCAGGACCCCAACTATATAGCGGAGGGTCCCGGGGCGCCCTCATATAACAGAGACCCTCATTCCAGTCATAGCATTCTATGGGCCTCTACTTATCAGGGGTCTCGATATAACACAAGATTTATCTCTGTGTTGTGTGATCAGACAGAACGATGGAGCAGCTCATCTCCTATACCTGCACATATCACAGAGCATGTCCACTACACTCCCCATAGAAGTCAAAAGAGGATGGAGCAGCTCATCTCCTCCTATACCTGCACATATCACAGACCATGTCCACTACGCTCCCCATAGAAGTCAATAGATGGAGCAGATCATCTCCTCCTATACCTGCACATATCACAGAGCATGTACACTACACTCCCCATAGAAGTCAATAGAGGATGGAGTAGCTCATCTCCTCCTTTACCTGCACATATCACAGACCATGTCCACTACACTCCCCATAGAAGTCAATAGAGGATGGAGCAGATCATCTCCTCCTATACCTGCACATATCACAGAGCATGTCCACTACACTCCCCATAGAAGTCAATAGAGGATGGAGCAGCTCATCTTCACCTATACCTGCACATATCACAGAGCATGTCCACTACACTCCCCATAGAAGTCAAAAGAGGATGGAGCAGCTCATCTCCTCCTATACCTGCACATATCACAGAGCATGTCCACTACACTCCCCATAGAAGTCAATAGAGGATGGAGCAGATCATCTTCTCCTATACCTGCACATATCACAGACCATGTCCACTACACTCCCCATAGAAGTCAATAGAGGATGGAGCAGCTCATCTCCTTCTCCTATACCTGCACATATCACAGAGCATGTCCACTACACTCCCCATAGAAGTCAATAGAGGATGGAGCAGCTCATCTCCTCCTATACCTGCACATATCACAGACCATGTCCACTACACTCCCCATAGAAGTCAATAGATGATGGAGCAGCTCATCTCCTTCTCCTATACCTGCACATATCACAGAGCATGTCCACTACACTCCCCATAGAAGTCAATAGAGGATGGAGCAGCTCATCTCCTTCTCCTATACCTGCACATATCACAGAGCATGTCCACTACACTCCCCATAGAAGTCAATAGATGCAGCAGATAATCTCCTCCTATACCTGCACATATCACAGAGCATGTCCACTACACTCCCCATAGAAGTCAATAGAGGATGGAGCAGCTCATCTTCTCCTGTACCTGCACATATCACAGAGCATGTCCACTACACTCCCCATAGAAGTCAATAGATGGAGCAGATCATCTCCTCCTATACCTGCACATATTACAAAGCATGTTCACTACACTCCCATAGAAGTCAATAGAGGATGGAGCAGCTCATCCCCTCTTTGTATATTTGGTCTCCTCTCACACTCCTCGTCCCCTCTTTGAATATTTGGACTCCTCTCGAAGCCCCAGTTCCCTCTTTGTATATTCAGGCTCCTCTCGCACCTACCCCCGTCCCCCCTTTGTATATTTGGGCTTTTCTCGCACCCCCCTCCTCTCTTTGTATATTTGGATTCTTCTCACACACCCCTCCCCTCTTTGTATATTTGGGCTCCTCTCGCACCCCCCCCTCCCCTCTTCTTATATTTGGACCCCTCTCTCACCTCATGTCCCCTCTTTGTATATTTGGACTCTTCTCGCACCCCTGTCCCCTCTTTGTATATTTGGACTCCTCTCGCACCCCCGTCTCCTCTTTGTATATTTGGCCTCCTCTCGCACCCCCGTCCCCTCTTTGTATATTTGGCCTCCTCTCGCACCCCCCTCCCCTCTATGTATATTTGGCCTCCTCTCGCACCCCCGTCCCCTCTTTGTATATTTGGCCTCCTCTCGCACCCCCGTCCCCTCTTTGTATATTTGGCCTCCTCTCGCACCCCCCTCCCCTCTATGTATATTTGGCCTCCTCTCGCACCCCCGTCCCCTCTTTGTATATTTGGCCTCCTCTCGCACCCCCGTCCCCTCTTTGTATATTTGGCCTCCTCTCGCACCCCCGTCCCCTCTTTGTATATTTGGCCTCCTCTCGCACCCCCGTCTCCTCTTTGTATATTTGGGCTTTTCTCGCACCCCCGTCCCCTCTTTGTATATTTGGCCTCCTCTCGCACCCCCGTCTCCTCTTTGTATATTTGGGCTCCTCTCGCACCCCCGTCCCCTCTTTGTATATTTGGCCTCCTCTCGCACCCCCGTCTCCTCTTTGTATATTTGGACTCCTCTTGCACCCCCGTCCCCTCTTTGTATATTTGGATTCCTCTTGCACCCCCGTCCCCTCTTTGTATATTTGGCCTCCTCTCGCACCCCCGTCCCCTCTTTGTATATTTGGCCTCCTCTCGCACCCCCCTCCCCTCTTTGTATATTTGGATTCCTCTTGCACCCCCGTCCCCTCTTTGTATATTTGGATTCCTCTCGCACCCCCCTCCCTTCTTTGTATATTTGGATTCCTCTCGCACCCCCCTCCCCTCTTTGTATATTTGGACTCCTCTTGCACCCCCGTCCCCTCTTTGTATATTTGGATTCCTCTTGCACCCCCGTCCCCTCTTTGTATATTTGGATTCCTCTCGCACCCCCCTCCCTTCTTTGTATATTCGGGCTCCTCTCGCACCCCCCTCCCTTCTTTGTATATTCGGGCTCCTCTCGCACCCCCGTCCCCTCTTTGTATATTTGGATTCCTCTCGCACCCCCCTCCCTTCTTTGTATATTCGGGCTCCTCTCGCACCCCCCTCCCCTCTTTGTATATTTGGACTCCTCTCGCACCCCCGTTCCCTCTTCTCATATTCGGGCTTCTCTCTGACCCCCTCGTCCCCTGTTCTTCTTCTTCTCCTTCTTCTCCTTCTTGTCCTTCTTTTTCTCCTTCTTCCTCATCTTTTCTGTCATCTGGTATGTATGAGTGTGGATGAGCGGTGACACGTGTTTCCTCACCGCGGCGGTGGTGGTAATTCGGGGGCGTCCGTCTGGATCGTGTGTTTTTCGTCTCCATTGGTCGGGAATCAGGTTTCGCTCTCAGTTAATTTGCTGTGATGAAGGTGAACTCGACAATGGCGCTATTATTGTGTCACCGCCGGTGAAGGTCAGAGGTCAGGAAGATGGCTGCCAAGTAAACCCTTCACACTTCCAGGCTAGACAAAGGGGCGACCTCCCGGGGCCCGAGCTCCGGCCCCTGCACCCAGGTGATATCCGTCTGGGGCAAATAATGAGGGAATGAGCAGCGAGAGGGGGGGGATAATTTGTTTAATTTGGCAACAAAATGTAGAGAGACCTGGCGGTGCCACCGGGGTGTAACCTGCGTTCTGTGGTTGTGTTGGGGGGTGGACTCGGCAATATTTGCCCCTTTTCCTCCTACCTCCTCTGTATAACAAGCGGCATTGACAGTGCACAGACGTCATGATGAATTGTCACCAGCACTCTGCATAGGCACTCAGTACAGTTGCTGCCTATGCAGAGTGCTGTCACTGATGACAGGCTGATCTCAGTTGCTGCCTATGCAGAGTGCTGTCACTGATGACAGGCTGAT
>JARQOC010000004.1:622789282-622903879 GCA_033576535.1 Allobates femoralis
GGGCTAGGTGAGTGTGGGGGCTGAGTGTGTGCATGAGCTGAGGTCTGGGGCAGAGTGAGTGTGGGGTGAGTGCAGGATGAGTGAGTGGTGGGGTAGAGTGAGTGCAGGGTGACTGAGTGCAGGGTGAGTGCAGGGTGAGGCAGTGGAGGGTGACTGAGTGCAGGGCGAGTGAGTGCAGGAAGCGTGAGTGCAGGGTGAGTGCAAGGTGTGTGAGTGCAGGGTGAGCGAGTGCAGGGTGAGGCAGTGGAGGGTGAGTGAGTGCTGGCTGAGTGAGTGCAGGATGAGTTCTGGGTGAGTTAATGGTGAGTGAGTGCAGGGTGAGTGAGTGCAGGGTGAGGCAGTGGAGGGTGAGTGAGTGCAGAGTGAGTGAGTGCAGGGAGCGTGAGTGCAGGGTGAGTGCAAGGTGTATGAGTGCAGGGTGAGTGCAAGGTGTGTGAGTGCAGGGTGAGTGAGTGCAGGGGAGAGAGTGCAGGATGAGGCAGTGGAGGGTGAGTGAGTGCTGGCTGAGTGAGTGCAGGGTGAGTTAAGGGTGAGTGAGTGCAGGGTGAGTGAGTGCAGGGTGTGTGAGTGCAGGGTGAGGCAGTGGAGGGTGAGTGAGTGCCGGCTGAGTGAGTGCAGGGTGAGTTCAGGGTGAGTGAGTGCAGGGTGAGTGAGTACAGGGTGAGTGAGTACAGGGTGAGTGAGTGCAGGGTGAATGAGTGCAGGGTGAGGCAGTGGAGGGTGAGTGAGTGCAGGGTGAGGCAGTGGAGGGTGAGTGAGTGCAGGGTGAGTGCAAGGTGTGTGAGTGCAGGGTGAGTGAGTGCAGGGGGGGAGAGTGCAGGGTGATGCAGTGGAGGGTGAGTGAGTGCTGGCTGAGTGAGTGCAGGGTGAGTTCAGGGTGAGTGAGTGCAGGGTGAGTGAGTACAGGGTGAGTGAGTACAGGGTGAGTGAGTGCAGGGTGTGTGCAGTGCAGAGTGAGTGCAGGGTGAGTGAGTGCAGGGTGTGTGCAGTGCAGGGTGAGTGAGTGCAGGGTGTGTGAGTGCAGGGTGAGTGCAGGGTGTGTGAGTGCAGGGTGAGTGTGGTGTGACCATGGTGTTGGATGACAGTGGGCTGCAGCTGCATTACCTGGCTGCTCTCTGCTCGCCCAACCGTTCTGCTTAGGGCCCTGTGGTGACATCATGGTCATGTGACCTGGCTGCACCCATGATAGTGATATCACCACAGGTCCTGTAAGTCCATCTTATTGATGGCGGTGGGGAGGACACCTGACCGGAGGCTGCGGTGTCAGGTTAATGGGGGGAGGCTGAGGAGACCGGGCGGGGGTGATCAGGCAGACTGCTGGGAGCAGGCTGGGGGAGCATGAAGCGGGCTGCGACCGCCATATTTCCATACCCATCACTTGGGGCGGAAGTGACGTAGGCGACATCCAGACGGAAGTGGAGGAGACATCTCACAATTCTATATGGAGATGATTGATACGTGAGGGACAGACTGACGTCTGGAGACACCACAGGCCCCCGGGGGCCACAGCTCCGCTCACCGGAACGGAGAAACCTGGTGACTGCAGAAGAAGGAAGGAACCTTCCAGACTGTGAAGTTTAACACAAAGAAACTTTCCTGATTCCGACACTTCAGTCAGAGACGTCTGAAATATTCCAGGATTTTACATTTCTTTTACTTGAAAAAAATAAAAAAAACAAACAAAAACATGAAAAGCTTTTTACAAATTGAATCTGGGCGTTGTGTCGGAGTCGCTTTCTGAAGGAGCCATCAATTTGTCAGTCCTAACGAGTTCAGCGAACAATCTGTGCGAAGGACGACTGTTTACGGAGGAGACGTTTGGCAGGAGGAAAAAATGTCACTTTGCCAGATATTTTTTTTTTATTTTATAAATAATGCTAAAATCAATGATAATTTATATCCAGATCCTGCAGGATTCAGACTTATATCCTCATCATTTATGAGATTATGTTTGTCACATTCTCTTCATTATCTGATGCCCAAGTAAACTTTCTGAAGTTCACTTTTCTCTTGGCTCTGGACTGCCATCTAGTGGTCACAGAGTGGAGCGACCGCCTGAAATCCAGACACTTTGTATCTTTACTGGTTACAAAGTTACATTGGAAGTTACAATCATCTTCTATCTGGGACCTGAATCCTAGTTATTCTCTGGCGCCCAACGTGGGAAGTATGGTCTCAGAACAACTCTCTGCACATACAGGACATTCATTTAGATGCTTATGGCTTAGTACCGGACATTATTAGGGGTCTCTGGAGCCAGAGTCCAGTGGTCAGGGCTAGTGATGAGTGAGCACCACCATGCTCAGGTGCTCAGTACTACAAACGAGTAGGTCAGACGCTCGGATGGACGCAACTCGAGTATTGAGTGTAATGGAAGTCAATAGGGAACTCAAAACAAGCAGGTCGGACACACGAATGGGCGCAACATGGGTACCAAGTATAAAGGAAGTCAATGGGGAACACAGCATGGGCAGGTCAGATGCTCAGACAGGTGCGGCTCGAGTACCGAGTATAATGGAAGTCAATGGGGAACTTGAAACGAGCAGGTGGGATGTTCGGACGGGCGTGACTCGAGTATTTAGTGTAATGGAAGTCAATAGGGAACTGGAAATGGGCAGGACAGATGCTCAGACAGGTATGGCTCAAGTACTGAGTATAATGGAAGTCAATGGGGAACTTGAAGCGAGCAGGTGGGACATTCGGATGGGAGCAAATCGAGTACTGATTATAATGGAAGTCAATGGGGAATTCGAAATGGGCAGGACAGATGCTCAGATGGGCATGACTTGAGAAATGAGTATAATGGAAGTCAATAGGGAACTCGAAATGAGGAGGTGGGACGTTTGGACGGGCGCAAATCGAGTACCGAGTATAATGGAAGTCAATGGGAAACTGGGAATGGGCAGGATGGACGCACGGACAGGAGCGACTTGAGTACTGATTATAATAGAAGTCAATGGGGAATTCCGAACGAGCAGGTCAGACACACGGACAGGAGCGACTCGAGTACCGAGTATAATGGAAGTCAATGGGGAATTCCGAACGAGCAAGTCAGACACACGGACAGGAGCGACTCGAGTACCGAGTATAATGGAAGTCAATGGGGAATTCCGAACGAGCAGGTCAGACACACGGACAGGAGCGACTCGAGTACCGAGTATAATGGAAGTCAATGGGGAACTCAGCATGGGCAGGTCAGACACACGGACAGGAGCGACAGAAGTACCGAGTATAATGGAAGTCAATGGGGAATTCCGAACGAGCAGGTCAGACACACGGACAGGAGCGACTCGAGTACCGAGTATAATGGAAGTCAATAGGGAACTCCGGACGAGCAGGTCAGACACACGGACAGGAGCGACTCGAGTACCGAGTATAATGGAAGTCAATGGGGAACTCCGAACGAGCAGGTCAGACACACAGACGAGCGACTCGAGTACCGAGTATAATGGAAGTCAATGGGGAACTCCGAACAAGCAGGTCGGACACACGGACAGGAGCGACTCGAGTACCGAGTATAATGGAAGTCAATGGGGAACTCCGAACGAGCAGGTCAGACACACAGACAGGAGCGACTCAAGTACCGAGTATAATGGAAGTCAATGGGGAACTCTGAACGAGCAGGTCAGACACACGGACAGGAGCGACTCGAGTACCGAGTATAATGGAAGTCAATGGGGAACTCCGAACGAGCAGGTCAGACACACAGACAGGAGCGACTCGAGTACCGAGTATAATGGAAGTCAATGGGGAATTCCGAACGAGCAGGTCAGACACACGGACAGGAGTGACTCGAGTACCGAGTATAATGGAAGTCAATGGGGAATTCCGAACGAGCAGGTCAGACACACGGACAGGAGCGACTCGAGTACCGAGTATAATGGAAGTCAATGGGGAACTCTGATCGAGCAAGTCAGACACACGGACAGGAGCGACTCGAGTACCGAGTATAATGGAAGTCAATGGGGAACTCCGAACGAGCAGGTCAGACACACAGACAGGAGCGACTCGAGTACCGAGTATAATGGAAGTCAATGGGGAACTCTGAACGAGCAGGTCAGACACACGGACAGGAGCGACTCGAGTACCGAGTATAATGGAAGTCAATGGGGAACTCTGAACGAGCAGGTCAGACACACAGACAGGAGCGACTCGAGTACCGAGTATAATGGAAGTCAATGGGGAACTCCGAACGAGCAGGTCAGACACACAGACAGGAGCGACTCGAGTACCGAGTATAATGGAAGTCAATGGGGAACTCTGAACGAGCAGGTCAGACACACGGACAGGAGCGACTCGAGTACCGAGTATAATGGAAGTCAATGGGGAACTCTGAACGAGCAGGTCGGACACACAGACAGGAGCGACTCGAGTACAGAGTATAATGGAAGTCAATGGGGAACTCCGAACGAGCAGGTCAGACACACAGACAGGAGCGACTCGAGTACAGAGTATAATGGAAGTCAATGGGGAACTCCGAACGAGCAGGTCAGACACACAGACAGGAGCGACTCGAGTACCGAGTATAATGGAAGTCAATGTGGAACTTGAACGAGCAGGTCAGACACACGGACAGGAGCGACTCGAGTACCGAGTATAATGGAAGTCAATGGGGAATTCCGAACGAGCAGGTCAGACACACGGACAGGAGCGACTCGAGTACCGAGTATAATGGAAGTCAATGGGGAATTCCGAACGAGCAGGTCAGACACACGGACAGGAGCGACTCAAGTACTGAGTATAATGGAAGTCAATGGGGAATTCCGAACGAGCAGGTCGGACACACGGACAGGAGCGACTCGAGTACCGAGTATAATGGAAGTCAATGGGGAACTCGAGCATTTTTCCACCACGTGTCCGGATCTTGTCTCACCTGTGTAATCCAGCAGATTTCCCTTCGATCAGGATCTATAGAGATCTAGGTGATCGCCCCAAATTCTGAACAACGACGACTCCGGAGATGAATCTTCAGGAAATGTCTCGTTCTATAAAACTTACTATAGAAACTTTACATAAGATTTCCCCCATTTCACGATACAATTTGTATAATATGTTTCACCTTTTGTAAATGACGGCACGGCAGCGAGGACATGGCGCGGCGGTGTGACCCGTGGCCCCGCAGGGCCCGCTTTCTTGACCGTCTGACCACTGTGTGCTCGCTGCTTTATTGAACACATAACGCGAGTCACATTCGTGTCAAAAAGCCAAACGTAATGTAATCTGCGCTCATCCGCCATAATTCATCTGCTGATTTACGGAAATATAAAACCACAACTGGAATTGATCTGCACAATTTTACGCTCAGATCTCACTTTTACGGCGTCGGGGATTTGAATATTTATTGCATCGTTGATATTTTGGGAGATTTCGGAAGAGAGAAAACAGTGAATGACAATGGCGGATTCAGGGTCTTGTGCTGCCATCTAGTGGTGACGTAGAGGACGACACAGGACACCGAGGCCGAACTATATAACTAACAACTTTTATGTTCTGTGAAATAGAAAGTAACAAAAAAAAATCAATGAACATCAAAGTAACAAAAACTGAACACATTTTATTCAGACATCGCTGCACTCTGGAAGCTTCAGAACAAAAGAGCCGCAGCGGCGTCTGTGCCGCCATCTAGTGCTGCATTGTGTGCAGCATGTACAGAGATACTATATCACAGAAAAGACAGTATAAAAACGGGCGAAATTACTCTGCTATATAAGTAAAAAGCAAGTGCAAAAAAGTGTCAATAACAGGGTACTTAGTTAATACGTTTTTTTTGCAAAAAAAAGGTATGAAAAGCCGTTCTACCACGTCACGGTGACCCTTTCACACCACCAAGGATCTATATCACAAAAAAGACAGTATAAAAAACGGGCAAAATTACTCTGCTATATAAGTAAAAAGCAAGTGCAAAAAAGTGTCAATAACAGGGTACTTAGTTAATACGTTTTTTGCTAAAAAAGGTATGAAAGCCGTTCTACCACGTCACGGTGACCCTTTCACACCACCAAGGATCTATATCACAAAAAAGACAGTATAAAAAACGGGCAAAATTACTCTGCTATATAAGTAAAAGTAAAAAGCAAGTGCAAAAAAGTGTCAATAACAGGGTACTTAGTTAATACGTTTTTTGCAAAAAAAGGTATGAAAGCCGTTCTACCACGTCACGGTGACCCTTTCACACCACCAAGGATCTATATCACAAAAAAGACAGTATAAAAAACGGGCAAAATTACTCTGCTATATAAGTAAAAAGCAAGTGCAAAAAAGTGTCAATAACAGGGTACTTAGTTAATACGTTTTTTGCTAAAAAAGATACGAAAGCCGTTCTACCACATCACGGTGACCCTTTATCAGAACGGTCCCTAAAACTAATGTATTTAAAACCTGATCTAGTGTGAACACACCTCAAAGATGCAGGAGGCAGCAGGGCCAGATTCATTATGGAAACAAGGTAGAAACAGCACTCATGTGTCTGACTCAGTGAGGAAGGGGTGGGGAACTTCCCAACTTGTATAACAAGAAGCTAAATGAATACTGATAACTGAGCCAGAAGACAATGTGAACAGGTCTGTAGAACCGTGTTCACACCACCAAGGATCTAGATCACAAAAAAAGACCCCAATGTTTTTTTATATTGTCTTTTTTGTGATATAGATCCCTGGTGGTGGGAAAGGGTCACCGTGACGTGGTAGAACGGTATTCGTACCTTTTATGCACTTGCTTAGAATGAAAGCCGTTCTACCATGTCACGGTGACCCTTTCACACCACCAAGGATGTATATCACAAAAAAGACAGTATAAACAACATTGGAGTCTTTTTTTGTGATCTAGATCCTTGGTGGTGTGAACACGGCTCTACAGACCTGTTCACATTGTCTTCTGGCTCAGTTATCAGTATTCATTTAGCTTCTTGTTATACAAGTTGGGAAGTTCCCCACCCCTTCCTCACTGAGTCAGACACATGAGTGCTGTTTCTACCTTGTGCCCATAATGAATCTGGCCCAGCTGCCTCCTGCATCTTTGAGGTGTGCTCACACTAGATCAGGTTTTAAATACGTTAGTTTTAGGGACCGTTCTGATAAAGGGTCACCGTGACGTGGTAGAACGGTTTTCATACCTTTTTTTGCAAAAAACGTATTAACTAAGTACCCGTTATTGACACTTTTTTGCACTTGCTTTTTACTTTTACTTATATAGCAGAGAAATTTTGGACGTTTTTTATACTGCCTTTTTTGTGATATAGATCCTTGGTGGTGTGAACACAGTTCTACAGACCTGTTCACATTGTGCTCTGGCTCAGTTATCAGTATTCATGTACAGAGATACACACCATGACAGGTCGCAGCTGCGGTGACGGTGTAGTTAGAGTTACAGGCTGAGGTCAGGATGTCTGTGTAATTGGGGTGACAAGCTTAGGTTGCTGTGTTGGGGTACAGGCTGAGGTCATGGTGTTGTTGGGGTACAGGCTGATGTCGCAGTGTTAGTGTTGTTGGGGTACAGGCTCATGTCATGGTATTGGTGTTGTTCGGGTACAGGCTGAGGTCATAGTGTTGTTGGGGTACAGGCTGATGTCACAGTATTGGTGTTGTTGGGGTACATGTTGAGGTCATAGTGTTGTTGGGATACAGACTGAGGTCATGGTGTTGATTTTGTTGGGCTACAGGCTGAGGTCGTTGCTGTTGGTGTTGTTGGGGTACAGGCTGAGATCATGGTGTTGTTGTGGTACAGGTTGATGTCGGTGTTGGTGTTGGGTTACAGGATGATGTTGCAGTGTTGGTGTTGTTGGGGTACAGGCTGATGTCACGGTGTTAATGTTGGGGTACAGGATGATGTTGCAGTGTTGGTGTTGTTGTGGTACAGGTTGATGTCGGTGTTGGTGTTGGGGTACAGGATGATGTTGCAGTGTTGGTGTTGTTGGGGTACAGGCTGATGTCACGGTGTTAATGTTGGGGTAAAGGCTGATGTTGCTGTAGTTGAAGTTACAGGTTGAGGTCACATGTCAGTCAAGTCGGATATAATAACTGAGATTGGAGTGTGGGAGTAGATGAGGTTACAGACTGAGTTCAATGTATTATTGTAAATTAGGTTACCGGCTGAAGTTGGGTTGTCAGTGTAGTTGGGATTACAGGCCAGTGTCAGGGTGTTGGTCTAGTCGGGGATACAAGCTGAAATTGGGGTGTGAGTGTACTTTGGATTACAAAAAGATATACAGCTGCACACTAGTTTGGGTTTGAGTTTGATGACACAATGTCAGTGTAGTTAGGGTTAGAGGCTGACAAGGTGTCAGTTTAGTAGGATTTACAGTCTGACGTCAGGGTGTGGATATAGTTTTGGTTACAAGTTAAAATGATTGGGATGACAATGTACTGTGTAGTTGGGATTAGAGGTCTGGGTTTAGGTGTAGTTAAGGTTACAGGCTGAGATTGGAAAATCGGTGTATTTGAGATTAAAGGTTGGTGTGTTGGTGTAGTTTAGGTTACAAGCTGAGGTTAGGGTGTTGTTGTAGCTGAGGCTGCAGTGTCAGTCTTGTCGGTGATACAAGCTGAGACTGGGATGTGCGTGTAGTTGAGTTTAGATACTGAGGTCGGGGTATTGTTGTAATTGGGGTTACAGGGTGAAGTCGGGGCGTCAGTGTAACTGGGGTTACAGGCTAAGGGGATGTTGGAATGGTTGAAGTTACAGGTTAATTCTAGATTGTCAGTGTAGTTGGGGTTACAGGATAAAGTCACAGCATTGATCATAGGCTGATGGCATTGTTTCGGTGTAGTTGGGGGTCATAGTCTGAGGTCAGGGTGACAGTGTGGTTGGGGGTCATGGTCTGAGGTCAGGGTGACAGTGTGGTTGGGGGTCATGGTCTGAGGTCAGGGTGACAGTGTGGTTGGGGTTACAGGCTGAGGTCAGGGTGATGGTGCAGTTGAGGTTTATGGACTGAGGTCAGGGTGAAAATGTAGTTAGGGTTACAGGCTGAGGTCAAGGTAATGGTGTATTTGGGGGTTATTGGCTGAGGGCAGGATGATGGTGTAGTTGGGGTTACAGGGTGAGGTAATGGTAATATGTAGTTGGGGTTACAGGCTGAGGTCAGGGTGACGATGTAGTTGGGGGTCATGGCCTAGGGTCAGAGCGATGGTGTAGTTGGTGTTACAGACTGAGGTTAGGGTAACGCTGTAGTTGGGGGTTATGGAATTACATCAGGGTGACGGTGTAGTTGGGGTTACAGGCTGAGGTCAGGGTAACGGTGTGGTTGGGGTTACAGGCTGAGGTCAAGCTGATGGTGTAGTTGTGGGTTAAGGGTTGAACTCATAGTGATGGTGTAGTTAGTGACACAGGCTGAGATCAGATTGACAAAGTATTTGGGGGTTATTAGCTGTTGTCAGGATGATGGTGTAGTTGGGGTTACAAGCTTAGGTCACTGTGACAGTGTAGTTGGTGGTTATTGGCCGAGGTCAAGGTGACTGTGTAGTTGGGGTTACAGGCTGAGGTCAGGGTGATGGTGTAGGTGGGGTTATTGGCTAAGGTCAGGCTGACAGTATAGTTGGGGTCCCAAGCTGAAGTCAGGGTAACGGCGTAGTTGAGGGTTATGGGCTGACGTCAGGGTGATGGTGTAGTTGGAGGTTCCAGGTTGAGATCAGGGTGATGGTGTATTTGGAGGTTATTGACTGAGGTCAGGGTGATGGTGTAGTTGGGGTTACAGGCTGAGGTCAGGCTAACGGTGTAGTTGGGGGTTATGGGCTGACATCAGGCTGATGGTGTAGTTGGGGTTGCAGGCTGAGGTCAGGATGATGGTGTATTTGGTTTTTTTTGACTAAGGTCAGGGTAATGGTGTAGTTGGGGGTTATGGGCTGACGTCAGGGTAATTGTTTAGTTGGGGTTACAGACTGAGGTCAGGGTAACGGTGTAATTTGGGGTTATGGGCTGACGTCAGGGTGATGGTGTAGTTGGGTTTACAGGCAGAGTTCAGGGTGATGGTGTAGTTGGGGGTCACAGCCTGAAGTCAGGATGATGGTGTAGTTGGTGTTACAGGCTGAGGTCAGGGTAACGGTGTAGTTGGGGGTTACAGGCTAATATCAGGGTGATGGTGTAGTTGGGGGTTATGGGTTGAGGCCAGCGGGTGTAAGTGTAATTTGAATTATAGGCTGAGTTTGTAATGTTGGTCTAGTCGGGGATACAGGGTATCCGTCTAGTTGGGGCTACAAGCTGAGAATGGGGTGTGGGTGTAGTTGGTGTTACAGTCTGAGGTCTCACTTTTGGTGTAATTATGATTACAGGCTGATGGAGTGTAAGTTTAATAGAGATTATAGGCTGAGTTTGAAGTGTTGGTGAGGTGGTGAGTATAAGCTGAGGTTGTGATGTGAGTGTAATTGGGTTAGAGAGGTTGTGGTCTAGTTGTGGTACCAGCTGAGGTTGGTAAGTGTGTAGTTAGGGTTAGAAACTGAGGTCGAGAAATCAGTATAGATGAAGAGGTCGCGGTGTTGGGCTAGATGGAGGACAGGGTGCCGGAGTAGTTGGAGTTATAGACTGAAATCGGAGTGTCGATATAGTTGTGGTTACAGGCTGACATCGGTATTTCGGTATATAAAT
Source organism: Allobates femoralis (assembly GCA_033576535.1). Classification (NCBI taxonomy): domain Eukaryota; kingdom Metazoa; phylum Chordata; class Amphibia; order Anura; family Aromobatidae; genus Allobates; species Allobates femoralis. Next base: position 622,799,855 of record JARQOC010000004.1, read on the forward strand.
ACCAATAGGCCACTATTATTTACACAACCCCTTCCTGCAAATGATATGTACCTCAATAATAGAAGTGAGAAACAATAGCAGATAAACAATTAAAAAAACAATCAACATACATGTAGTGCGACAATAGCCGAATAAGACCGACCAACCCTGGACTACAATAAATCCTGATGAACATTACAGCACAGGACAAATATAACCGATAACTGACCAACAGCAAAAGGCAGAGCTGTACCTATGTGCCAAATATAATGACAATGACTATCTGTAAGCACCAGATAGCAGTGCGGTATATAGAAGCATACGGTAAATAAAAGTATTCATTTTATAAGTATAGATATAATGTGGAGCTCAGAGAAGCAGGCTGAGGTCAAGGTGTCGGGGTAGTTACAGGATGAGGTTGGGAAATCGGTGTAGTTAGGGTTACAGGCTGAAGTGTGGATATCAGTATAGTTGTAGTTATACTGTATGCTGAGGTCCGGGGGTCCGTTTAGTTGGGGTTACAGGCTGAGGTCAGGATGTGGGTGCTTGTGGGTTTAGAGTCCTGAGGTCATGGTGTAGTTGTGGTTACAGGCTGAGGTTGGGAAGTTAATATAGTTAGGGTTACAGCTTGTAACTACAACAACACCATGACCTCAGGCCTTTTAACCCAAAATCACCCACATCCTGACTACAGCCTGTAACCCCAACTACACTGATACTGTCAGCGCTACCTGTCACCCCCAACTAAACCAACACCTAGAACTCAGCCTGGGATTTCAGTATAATTGTAGTTTTATGCTGACTTTGTGCCTTCAGTGTAATTGGGATTACAGTGTGATTTCAGGGTGTCTGTTTAGTTAGGTGTTACAGGCTGAGATCAGGGTATTGGCTTAATAGGGGTTAGAGGCAGAATGTGCGATGTCGGTGTAGTTGGGGGTTACAGGCTGAAGTCAGGGTGACCATGTAGTTGGGGGTTACAGTCTGATGTCACGTTGACAGTGTAGTTGGGGGTTACAGGCTGAGGTCATGGTGTTGGTGTAGTTGGGGGTTACAGACTGAGGTCATGGTGTTGGTGTAGTTGGGGGTTACAGGCTGAGGTCATGGTGTTGGTGTAGTTGGGAGTTACAAGCTAAGGCCAGGTGATGGTTTAGTTGGGGTTACAGGTTGAGGTCAGGGTGACGGTGGAGTTGGGAGTAGAGCACCCACTCACCCCCATGTCTCCACAAAGGAGAGCACCCACTGACCCCCGTGTCACGGGATACTTCTCCGGTATCCCACAATCAACAGAGCGAGAGATGCGTGATCAACCCAAGAACCTTGCTTGAAAGAATTCAAGAATTGCTTGAAAAATCATAAAAATCCATAAAACAATCCAGCCATATATTGTATGCCCATGTAATCCACATTTTTCTAAATCCCTTGTGGAGCTGGTCTGAACTCAGCATCCCACACACAGACTGACTGCCATCACACACTGCTTCCGCTCCCCCAAACCACCTCCCAAATCCAAAACCTGTTCTAATGACACTCCGGGGGGAGGAAAGATGGTACAAACCTTTACAGACAGAGGACTAGAATGACCAAATAAGGACATGTCCACAGTAATTATCATACTCTTAGGAGTGTAATTATTATCCAGGAAGTGTGGAAGGAGATAATACACAGTATAGGAAAGATAGGAATGACACTTGTAAAATGCAGTAAGTGACGGTGTAGTTGGGGGTTACAGGTTTAGGTTAGGGTGACGTGTAGTTGAGGGTTAGGGGCTGAGGTCAGGGTGATGGTGTAGTTGGGGGTTACAGGATGAGGTCATGGTGTCGGTGTAGTTGGGGGTTAGGGGCTGAGGTCAGGGTGATGGTGTAGTTGGGGTTACATGCTTAGGTCAGGGTGATGGTGTAGTTGGGGGTTACAGGATGAGGTCATGGTGTTGGTGTAGTTGGGAGTCAGAGGCTGAGGTCAGGATGATGGTGTAGGTGGGGTTACAGGCTATGGTCAGGATGATGATGTAGATGGGGTTACAGGCTGAGGTCAGGGTGATGATGTAGATGGGGTTACAGGCTGAGGTCAGGGTGATGATGTAGTTGGGATTACAGGCTCTTTTCAGGGTAATGGTGTAGTAGGAGTTACAGGTTTAGGTCAGGGTGACGGTGAAGTTGGGGGTTACAGGATGAGGTCATGGTGTCGGTGTAGTTGGGAGTTGGAGGCTGAGGTCAAGGTGATGGTGTAGTTGGGGTTACAGGTTGAGGTTAGGGTGGCTGTGTAGTTGAGATTACAGGCAGAGGTCAGGGTGATGGTGTAGTTGGGGTTACAGGCTGAGGTCAGTGTGACGGGTAGTTGGAGTTATAGGTTGAGGTCGGGATGACGGTGTAGATTGGGTTACAAGCTGGGGGGTGACGGTGAAATTGGGGTGGCAGGTTCAGACAGGAGTGTCAATGCAGCTGTCACTATAGTCTTATTGGGATTTCGGTGTAGTTGGGGTCACAGGCTAAGGTTAGGTTATCGGAGTAGTTGAGGTTACAGGCTGAGGTTGGGGTAACCATGTAATTGGGACTGTGGGGATGTTCGTATGATTGAGGTTTCAGACTACGTCCAGAGTGTCAGTGTAGCTGCCATTATGGACTGAGGTCATGGTGACGGTGTAGTTGGGGTTACAGGCTCAGGTAGGGGTGTCATTGAAGCATTATAGGCTAAGATTGGTGTATCTGTGTAGTCAGGGGCTGAATTGGGTGTGTCGGTATGGTTGAACTGATAGGCTAAGTCCAGGGTGTCATGGTTGGGGTGATGTGCTGAGGTCAGGGTGTCGGTATGGTTGATGTTACAGGCTGAGATCACTGTGTCTTTATATTTGGGATCATACACTGAGGTCAGGGTGTTTGTGCAGCTGAAGGTTGTAGGCTATGGTGTGTATATGGTTTGTTGTATTACTGTAGCTACACCAGTGTGATATTTTTTGTATAAAACAATGAATATGAGATGTATGGTGCTGGTATGAGAGAAGTCCTCGCTCGGTCCGGACAGTGTATATCATGAACGCCCGTCTGGGCACAGCACATCTTCATTAACACCATAAGGAGCAGCATGGTCTATGGTGCCTTTTTGGTTTGAAGACCCAGATGTACATTGGGCCCTCATCACATTTGGTGGAGGATGTGGGCACTAGTGGATGGTGGAGGACAGAACATCTCATGAAGATTCAGCGCAGAAGTGTAATGTTCTCTGCAAACTGAAGCTGATCTCAGGAGTTATTGACCCATTGCTGGTTCGTTGGTGTAGTTTTGGGGTGTGGTGGGCGACATTGGTTGACGTTGGGCCTCACACACTCTGGATGTGACACCTTCACCATTAACACCGCTCAGATATCAGTATTTTTGGCCTCCATAGATCTCAATGACGGCGCCGCACTTTGCACAATTACCTTAAATCCGATATCCACCTTGTTCTAATCCCGTCCATTTATCAGATAAATATACCGGCAACAAGAAGGAGGTGATTAATGAGGTGAGACGCCAGCTAATTACTGTTTCCTCCAGAAGTAATTAGGTTGGCATCACTAATCAAGATGAATGAACGCGTTGACCTGCTTCAATGTGGAGCCACTCGCTCCCTCCGCACTCGCATCATTTATCCGGGGCCGCAGCCTCCTCTTTATTTGATGTTGTTACTTTTGTTGAACATGTCATAAAAGCCTAAAACAATGCTCGGAGAAAGATATAGTCCAAAGTAATTAAGACTGTAGAATATGATCGGGGGAGGGGCCGGAGGGGGGGTAATAAGCCGCTCAGAACTACAACCTTGTGACGTCTGTACAAGTGACGGAACCTTTACTGATACTTTGTATCAATCACATGATAATCAGACCACGTATTCCTCTATTGCCCCTCCAGGACACCCACCCCCAAGGGTCCATTATTTGCTCCTCCCTGACATCAGTCCCTGAGGGTCCATCATTTGCTCCTCCCTGACACCCCCCCAAAGGTCCATCATTTGACCCTTCTTGACACTAGCCTCCAAGGGTCCATCACTCACCCTTCCTTGACACCCTCCCCCAAGGGTCCATCATTCACCCTTCCTTGACACCCTCCCCCAAGGGTCCACCATTCACCCTTCCTTGACACCATCCCCAAGGGTCCATCATTTGCCCCTCTTTGACACTAGCCTCCAAGGGTTCATCATTCGCCCCTCCTTGACACCCACCCCTGAGGGTCTATCATTCGCCCCTCCTTGACACCCTCCCCCAAGGGTCCATCATTCACCCTTCCTTGACACCCTCCCCAAGGGTCCATCATTCACCCTTCCTTGACACCCTCCCCCAAGGGTCCATCATTCGCCCCTTCTTGACATTAGCCTTCAAGGGTCCATCATTCATCTTTCCTTGACACCCACCCTGAGGGTTAATCATTTGCCCCTCCTTGACACCTGCTCACAAAGGTCTGTCATTCACCCCTCCTTGACATCAGCCTCCAAGGGTTCATCATTCACCCCTCCTTGACACCCTCCCCCAAGGGTCCATCATTCACCCTTCCTTGATACCCTCCCCCAAGGGTCCATCATTCACCCTTCCTTGACACCCTCCCCCAAGGGTCCATCATTCACCCTTCCTTGACACCCTCCCCCAAGGGTCCATCATTTGCCCCTTCTTGACATTAGCCTTCAAGGGTCCATCATTCATCTTTCCTTGACACCCACCCCTGAGGGTTAATCATTTGCCCCTCCTTGACACCTGCTCCCAAAGGTCTGTCATTCACCCCTCCTTGACACCCACCCACGAGGGTCTATCATTCACCCCTCCTTGACACCCATCCCCAAGGGTCCATGATTTGCCTATCATAGACACCCACCCCTGAGGGCCCATCAGTAACCTCTCCTTGACAACCGCCTCTGAGGGTCCATCATTTACCCTTCATAGATACCCACCCCAAGTGTTTATCATTCGTCTGTTTTTGACACCCGCCCTTGAGGGTCCATCATTCGCCCCTCCTTGACACTCCTTGACACTCGCCCCCCGGGTACAAATGCTATGGTATGATCTATTACTATGAGGTCATACTGGCCACTGTTCTTAATATATAAAACATCCTCAACAACAAAGATGAAGGTGGAATACCAGGGCCAATATCCATAGCCTATATCTTTTCCAGGATGCATAAACCGGGGTCCCATCTATCATGTGACATTTCTGATGCCGACTTATGTGGCAGAGAGACCCCTCGGACACCGGGGTCAGGTCACCATTGTCAGCTCCGCACCCTCTATACTGACGCCCCATTCACAAAAGAGTCTTTTCTGACCTTGTATTGCTCTCACTTTCTCCTGTGGATATTTTCCAGAAATAAATATCCTCTTATTAATAACGTAAAGCAGCAAAGTCCAGAAGAACGGAGCGAATGGCATTAATAATGCAGCATCTGATTTCACGCTCCCAGGACGCTCCGGGGCCCGGACTCCACATGGTTTAGCGCCGTGTCCTGCGGGGTCAGTGTCCTTTACTGAACAGGTGAGATCCAGAGCAGAATAAGCTGGAGGTGAAACACGTGTGAGCGTCCTACAAGGGGATGTCCATGATGTCACATTAGATCTGAAGCTTCACAAGTTACGTGGGGAGAGGGGGCAGCTGCAGGTATAGAAAAAAAAGGGGTGATCGGACGCAGTATTGGATCAAGGGACGGAACTCAGAGGAGCAAATAAAAGGTGCAAGTATGACGGCTGGATAGGAAATACATTGTGCTAAAGGGATAACCTGAATCCCCGGACCCCAAACCAAAATCTGTATCAGCAATAAAACCTCTATGGACAAGTATGAAGTCACGGTGTAGTCTACATCACAGGCTGCTGCAACCTCGCCTCAAAATGTATACACAGAATACAGAGTCTGGTCTTCAGAATCTACAAACGAAAACTATATCTACAGCTTGAAACAGAATGAATCTGCAGTCTGACTATAGAATCTACAGCCTGAAACAAAATCTACAGTCCAACTATAGAATGTACAACCCGACTACAAAATCTACAGTCTGACTATGGAATCTACAGCTGGAAACAAAATCAACAGCCAAACTATAGAATCTACAGTCTGACTATGGAACCTACAACCCAACTACAGAATCTACAGCCCGACTATGGAACCTACAGCTGGAAACAGAATGGAAAACCCGACTTACAAAATCAACAGCCAAACTATAGAATCTACAGTCTGACTATGGAATCTACAGCCCAACTGCAGAATCTACAGCCCAACTACAGAATCTACAGCCCGACTACAAAATCTACAGTCTGACTATGGAATCTACAGCTGGAAACAGAATCTAGAGCCCGACTACAAAATTTACAGTCCGACTATGGAATCTACAGTCCGACTACAGAATCTACAGCCAGAAATAAAATCTACAGTCCGACTACAGAATCTACAGTCCAACTACAGAATCTACAGCTGGAAACAAAATCTACAGCCTGACTACAGAATCTACAGTCCGACTACAGAGTGTACAGTCCGACTACAGAATCTACAGCCAGAAAAAAAATCTACAGTCCGACTACAGAATCTACAGCTGGAAACAAAATCTAGTTGTCTGTTCTTTTAAAATTGCACCTTTTTCTCTGGTTAGGTGGCGTTCTGTGTACTCCCCATGGCCCTTACTGAAATACTGGTAGGTGCTATTACACATATTCCACCATTTATCATGCTCTCTCTACCGTCGCGAGCATTGTGCCGCTTTCGGGATGGCCGAGCCTGATGTGCATGCGTCGGTGCCATGGTGACACGTCCCATGGCGCTGCGCGCGCATCAGAGCCGGCCGTTACGTTATACCGAGGCGTCACTTCCGGTGCGCGACGGCTGGAGATGACGTGTGACTACAGGTGTAGCGCTTCAGGGAGTTATTACGGACACATATAAGATGGGCATTAGATGGGGATAGGCACAGGACGCACAACACATCCCCTTGAGGAAGCTGCAGCTACCAAGCTTATGCAGCGAAACGCCGCGTCGGGGTTTTAACCAGACAGGAGTGTGGAGGGCACCTCTGTTTACTACTCTTGACTCAATATGGGTATGCTACAACTATTACTTTGATTGAGATAAGCAATTACTTAAGGAGAGTGCCTTAGTATGATCACTCTAGGGACTTATGCATTCTCCCTGTTGAACGTTGCATTGGCACTTTATTGAAAGTGACCATACTTTGATGTATTTTTTTGCTCTCCTTGCTGCTTTTTACTGAACTTGTTCTTTATCATTGTAGTTGCTGAACTCTGTATCTTTCTGTGAAAAGCTATATACCCATTTGACATTCCACATTATTTATGTACCCCCCATTATCCTGTTTGGACTTTTGTACATGCACTGTTTGTCACCTTATAAATTATTTTAATGACGTCTACCAATAAATGTAAAAATTTTGCATAGTACTCTCTGTTCTCTTTGTATTTAAAAATCTACAGCCTGACTACATAATCTACAGTCTGACTGGAATCTACAGCTGGATACATAATCTGCAGCCAGAAACAGAATCTACATCCCGACTATGGAATCTACAGCCCGACTATGGAATCTACAGCCAAACTACAGAATCTACGGTCCGGCTACAGAATCTACAGCCAAATTACAGAATCTACAGCTGGAAACATAATCTACAGCCAGAAACAGAATCTACAGCCCGACCACAGAATCTACAGCCCAACTACAAAATCTACAGTCCAACTTCAGAACCTACAGCCTGACTACAGAATCTACAGCCCGACTACAAAATCTATAGCCCAACTACAAAATCTACAGCCCGACTACAAAATCTACAGCCCGATTACAGAATCTACAGCCCGATTACAGAATCTACACCCAAATTACAGAATCTACAATCTGACGACAAAGTCTACAGTCCGACTACAGAATCTACAGTCCGACTTCTGAATCTACAGTCCAACTACAGAATCTACAGCCCGACTACAGAATCTACAGTCCAACTACAGAATCTACAGCCCGACTACAGAATCTACAGTCCAAGTACAGAATCTACAGCCCGACTACAGAATCTACAACCCAACTACAAAATCTACAGCCTGACTACAGAATCTACAGCCCAACCACAGCATCTACAGCTGGAAACAAAATCTACAACCCGACTAGAGAATCTACAGCCCAACTACAAAATCTACAGCCTGACTACAGAATCTACAGCCCAACCACAGCATCTACAGCTGGAAACAAAATCTACAACCCGACTAGAGAATCTACAGCCCAACTACAAAATCTACAGTCCGACTACAGAATCTACAGCTCGACTACAGAATCTACAGCTCGACTACAGAATATACAGCCTAACTACAGAATCTACAGCTGGAAACAAAATCTACAACCCGACTACAGAATCTACAGTCAGACTACAGAATATACAGCTCGACTACAGAATCTACAGCTCGACTACAAAATCTACAGCCCGACTACAAAATCTACAGCCTGACTACAGAATCTACAGCTCAACTACAGAATCTACAGCTCAACTACAGAATCTACAGCTCAAGTACAGAATCTACAGCCCGACTACAGAATCTACAGTCCGACTACAGAATCTACAGCTCGACTACAGAATCTACAGCTCGACAACAGAATCTACAGCTCGACAACAGAATCTACAGCCCGACTACAGAATCTACAACCCAACTACAAAATCTACAGCCTGACTACAGAATCTACAGCCCAACCACAGCATCTACAGCTGGAAACAAAATCTACAACCCGACTAGAGAATCTACAGCCCAACTACAAAATCTACAGCCTGACTACAGAATCTACAGCCCAACCACAGCATCTACAGCTGGAAACAAAATCTACAACCCGACTAGAGAATCTACAGCCCAACTACAAAATCTACAGTCCGACTACAGAATCTACAGCTCGACTACAGAATCTACAGCTCGACTACAGAATCTACAGCCCAACTACAAAATCTACAGCCTGACTACAGAATCTACAGCCCAACCACAGCATCTACAGCTGGAAACAAAATCTACAACCCGACTAGAGAATCTACAGCCCAACTACAAAATCTACAGTCCGACTACAGAATCTACAGCTCGACTACAGAATCTACAGCTCGACTACAGAATCTACAGCCCAACTACAGAATCTACAGCTGGAAAGAAAATCTACAACCCGACTACAGAATCTACAGTCCGACTACAGAATATACAGCTCGACTACAGAATCTACAGCTCGACTACAAAAATCTACAGCCCGACTACAAAATCTACAGCCTGACTACAGAATCTACAGCTCAACTACAGAATCTACAGCTCAACTACAGAATCTACAGCTCAAGTACAGAATCTACAGCCCGACTACAGAATCTACATCTCGACTACAGAATCTACAGCTCGACAACAGAATCTACAGCTCGACAACAGAATCTACAGCCCGACTACAGAATCTACACCTCGACTACAGAATCTACAGTCCGACTACAGAATCTACAGCCCAACTACAGAATCTACAGCTCGACTACAGAATCTACAGCTCGACTACAGAATCTACAGCCCAACCACAGAAACTACAGCTCGACAACAGAATCTACAGCCCGACTACAGAATCTACACCCAAACTACAGAATTTACAGTCCGACTACAGAATCTTCAGTCCGACTATAGAATCTACAGCCCGACTACAGAATCTACAGCCCGACCACAGAAACTACAGCTCGACTATAGAATCTACAGTCCGACTTCAGTATCTACAGCCCGACTACAGAATCTACAGCCCGACCACAGAATCTACAGCTCGACTACAGAAAGTACACCCCAACTACAGAATGTACAGCCGGACTACAGAATCTACAGCCCGACCACAGAATCTACAGCTCGACTACAGAATCTACAGCTCGACTACAGAATCTACAGCCCGACCACAGAATCTACAGCTCGACTACAGAAAGTACACCCCAACTACAGAATGTACAGCCCGACTACAGAATATACAGCCCGACCACAGAATCTACAGCTCGACTACAGAAAGTACACCCCAACTACAGAATGTACAGCCCGACTACAGAATATACAGCCCGACCACAGAATCTACAGCTCGACTACAGAAAGTACACCCCAACTACAGAATGTACAGCCGGACTACAGAATCTACAGCTTGACCACAGAATCTACAGCTCGACTACAGAATCTACAGCTTAACTACAGAATCTACACCCAAACTACAGAATTTACAGTCCGACTACAGAATCTACAGCCCGACTACAGAATCTACAGCCCGACCACAGAAACTACAGCCCGACTACAGAATCTACAACCTATCTACAGAATCTACAGCCTGACTACGGAATCTACAGCCAAACTACAAAATCTACAGCCAGAATAAAGAATCTACAGCCCAATAACAGAATCTACAGTCCGACTACAAAATCTACAGTCCAGCTATAGAATCTACAACCTATCTACAGGATCTACAGCCTGACTACAGAATATACAGTCCGACTTCAGAATCTACAGCCCAACTACAGAATCTAAATTTGTAAACAAAATCTACAGTCTGACTACAGAATCTACAGCCCAACTACAGAAATTATAATCTGGCTACAGAATTTCCAGTCCGACTACAGAATCTACAGCCCAACTACATAATCTAAATTTGTAAACAAAATCTACAGTCTGACTACAGAATCTACAGCCCAACTACAGGATCTACAGTCCAACTACAAAGTCTACAGTCCAACTACAGAGTCTACAGCCCGACTACAGAGTATACAGCTTGACTACAGAATCTACAGTCCAACTACAAAATCTACAACCAGAGTATAAATCTATAAATCTACAGTCCAACTATAGAATCTACAACCCATCTACAGGATCTGCAGCCTGACTACAGAATATACAGTGTGACTACAGAATATACAGTATGACTACAGAATCTACAGCCCGACTACACAATCTACAGCTAGAAACAAAATCTACAGTCGGACTACAGAATCTACAGCCCAACTACAGAATCTACAGTCCGACTACAGAATCTACAGCCCAACCACAGAATTTATAATCTGGCTACAGAATCTAGAGTCCAACTACAGAATCTACAGCTGAAATCAAATCTACAGCCAGAAACAGAATCTACAACCCGACTACAAGACCTACAGTCCTACAATATAATCTACAGTCCGACTACAGAATCTACAACCCATCTACAGGATCTATAGCCTGACTACAAAATTTACAGCCCAACTACAAAATCTACAGCCAGACACAAAATCTACAGTCCGACTACAGAATTTACAGCCCAATTACAGAATCTACAGTCCGACTACAGAATCTACAGTCCGACTACAGTGTCTATAGTCCGACTACAGAGTCTATAGCCCAACTACAGAGTCTACAGCCCAACTACAGAATCTACAGTCTGATTACAGAATTTACAGCCCAACTACAGAATCTACATCCAAACTATAGAATCTACAGCCCGACTACAGAATCTACAGTCAGAAACAAAATCTACAGTCTGACTACAGAGTCTACAGCCCAACTACAGAATCTACAGTCCGACTACAGAATCTACAGCCCAACTACAGAATCTATAGCCCAACTACAGAACCTACAGCCCGACTACAGAATCTACAGTCCGACTACAGGATCTACAATCCGACTACAGGATCTACAGTCCGACTACAGGATCTACAGTCAGAAACAAAATCTACAGTCTGATTACAGAGTCTACAGCCCAGCTACAGAATCTACAGTCCAACTACAGAATCTACAGCCACAAACAGAATCTACAGCTCGACTACAGAATCTACAGCCCGACTACAGAATCTACAGCCCGACTACAGAATCTACAGTCAAACTACAGAATCTACAGCCACAAACAGAATCTACAGTCCAACTACAGAATCTACAGCCCGACTTCAGAATCGACAGCCCGACTACAGAATCTACACCCAAACTACAGAACCTACAGTTCGACTACAGAATCTACAGCTCGACTACAGAATCTACAGTCCGACTTCAGAATCTACAACCCGACTACAGAATCTACAGCTCGACTACAGAATCTACAGTCCGACTACAGAATCTACAGTCAGAAACAAAGGAATATGGTGGCCTTGGTTGACAATTTTTGCACCTTTTGCATTTAAAGGGTTCCTTATTTTTTAAGCTAATTGTTGGCTAAAGATAAAGATAGAATTAAGTGAGAATCTGCTTTTTTTCTGCGCTCCTCAGTGCTGAGTTATAACCACAAACCACATCAAAGGTGTCACTCATCTGTTATGTGGTCACATTTGGTTGAGTGCCGCTCAGAAAAAGATGAAAGCTTTACAAAGTCTCCTTTAGAAGGAGCTCACTGATAGATCCTCAGTTAACTCACAACCATGTGAACAGCCTGGAAAAGTCAATCGGTGCAGTATTATTAATGACACCCAAATGCAAAAAAAGATTTTTAGCTCAAAATACACACATATAAGTAAAGAAATTAAAAGCTATTGATGCCCTTTAGTTTTCATTAAACATTGGGACGAGTCAGCTTGTCTCCTAAACCCCTGAGATTGGGTGAGTGTTGACCCTTTGGTGTCCGGATCTCCTGTAGACTCTGCGCCTCGTCAGCGTCACATTCGCCCCCGTAGATGTGACGAGAGGCGACAGTCGCTGACAGGTTGGATGTGTCTCCGTTCAGGACGGATTTGTGGACATGTGATGCCAGGAGGGGGGGACACGAGGGACAGTTCTGTCCAGGGCATTGTCCAGCCGCACGTTGGGGTGACCCACAGCCATATTGGGGGCGGCACGAGGTGAGCGTCCTTCTCTGGACGAGGGGATGGGGCTCATTTCTGGCTGTAATTGGAGCCTTGAGCCGCGTTCCTGTCTGAGACATTAGCACAGATGAGGATAAATGCGCCGTGATGGTCCTCGGCGCGGGGGGACGGGATGTTATATGATCGCGACTCGCTGCCCAAAGACACTGACAGCTGTAATTTACTGACATTTGTCACTCGCAGACAAGGAAAGATCCGGGGAGACGCGTCCAGATTGCAGCTCCTCACGGCCAATAGTGCGAAACGGTGCGAAACGTACCGGCGCCAAAGACGTCCCATCATAGAGAGAGCGGCGCAAAGGAGAAACCACAACAACCAGATAGGAAGGTGTAACCTGTGCAGGGGCCACAACTAGCTCCAAAACAGGGGCCACAACTAGCTCCAAAACAGGGGGTCAAGCCTAGCTCCAAACCGGAGTGACAAAAAGATCTGAGTCAGGGGCGACAACTAGTTCCAAATTTGTTGTATAAAAAGGGCAGTATAAGGGTATGTGCACACTGGGCTGTTTTTCGGCGGTTTACCTGTGTAAACCGCCGTTTTGCCTACATTAGTTTTATGTTAATTTATGTTAATCCAAACCAGCGTTTGGATTAACATTAAAACTAATGTAAACAGCCCAAGGCTGTGCACATTAAGGCGGTTCCCCAGCGTCATCCGTTGCTAACCCGCAGGTTTCCCAGCGGGTTAGCAAAGAATGAACATGCTGTAAAAACCGGCGGTTCTGCAGCGGCTGCAAGCAGAAACATGTGCTGCTTCCAGCCGCTGCAGAATCGCCGCCGAGAACCCGCTGGGCAGCCGCCGGATACCGCCCGGCTCCCGCTGCACATACCCGCACGGAAGCCGGTGCACGGCGCCGGAGCTTCCTAGCGGGTTCCGCCCACCCGCCGCCCAGAAACCCGCCGGTAAGTGTGAACTTACCCTTATAGTAGTTATATTCTTGTATATAGGAGCAGTATTATAGTAGTTATATTCTTGTATATAGGAGCAGTATTATAGTAGTTATATTCCTGTATATAGGAGCAGTATTATAGTAGTTATATTCTTGTATATAGGAGCAGTATTATAGTAGTTATATTCTTGTATATAGAGGGCAGTATTATAGTAGTTATATTCTTGTATATAGGAGCAGTATTATAGTAGTTATATTCTTGTATATAGGAGCAGTATTATAGTAGTTATATTCTTGTATATAGGAGCAGTATTATAGTAGTTATATTCCTGTATATAGGAGCAGTATTATAGTAGTTATATTCTTGTATATAGGAGCAGTATTATAGTAGTTATATTCTTGTATATAGGAGCAGTATTATAGTAGTTATATTCTTGTATATAGGGGCAGTATTATAGTAGTTATATTCCTGTATATAGGAGCAGTATTATAGTAGTTATATTCTTGTACATAGGGGCTATTTAGTAGTTTATTGTATAGGAGCAGTATTATTAGTATTCTGTATATAGGCAGATTATAGTAGTTATATTCTTGTATAGGGGCAGTATTATAGTAGTTATATTCTTGTATATAGGAGCAGTATTATAGTAGTTATATTCTTGTATATAGGGCAGTATTATAGTAGTTATATTCTTGTATATAGGAGCAGTATTATAGTAGTTATATTCTTGTATATAGGAGTATTATATAGTTATATTCTTGTATATAGGAGTAGTATTATAGTAGTTATATTCTTGTATATAGGAGCAGTATTATAGTAGTTATATTCTTGTATATAGGGAGCAGTATTATAGTAGTTATATTCTTGTATATAGGAGTAGTATTATAATAGTTATATTCTTGTATATAGGGAGCAGTATTATAGTAGTTATATTCTTGTATATAGGGTAGTATTATATAGTATTATATTCTTGTATATAGGGAGCAGTATTATATAGTTATATTCTTGTATATAGGGAGCAGTATTATAGTAGTTATATTCTTGTATATAGGAGCAGTATTATAGTAGTTATATTCTTGTATATAGGGGCAGTATTATAGTAGTTATATTCTTGTATATAGGAGCAGTATTATAGTAGTTATATTCTTGTATATAGGAGCAGTATTATAGTAGTTATATTCTTGTATATAGGAGCAGTATTATAGTAGTTATATTCTTGTATATAGGAGCAGTATTATAGTAGTTATATTCTTGTATATAGGAGCAGTATTATAGTAGTTATATTCTTGTATATAGGAGTCAGTATTATAGTAGTTATATTCTTGTATATAGGAGCAGTATTATAGTAGTTATATTCTTGTATATAGGGAGCAGTATTATAGTAGTTATATTCTTGTATATAGGAGCAGTATTATAGTAGTTATATTCTTGTATATAGGAGCAGTATTATAGTAGTTATATTCTTGTATATAGGGAGCAGTATTATAGTAGTTATATTCTTGTATATAGGAGCAGTATTATAGTAGTTATATTCTTGTATATAGGGAGCAGTATTATAGTAGTTATATTCTTGTATATAGGGGCAGTATTATAGTAGTTATATTCTTGTATATAGGAGCAGTATTATAGTAGTTATATTCTTGTATATAGGGAGCAGTATTATAGTAGTTATATTCTTGTATATAGGAGCAGTATTATAGTAGTTATATTCTTGTATATAGGGGCAGTATTATAGTAGTTATATTCTTGTATATAGGAGCAGTATTATAGTAGTTATATTCTTGTATATAGGAGCAGTATTATAGTAGTTATATTCTTGTATATAGGAGGCAGTATTATAGTAGTTATATTCTTGTATATAGGAGCAGTATTATAGTAGTTATATTCTTGTATATAGGAGCAGTATTATAGTAGTTATATTCTTGTATATAGGAGCAGTATTATAGTAGTTATATTCTTGTATATAGGAGCAGTATTATAGTAGTTATATTCTTGTATATAGGGAGCAGTATTATAGTAGTTATATTCTTGTATATAGGAGTATTATAGTAGTTATATTCTGTATATAGGGGCAGTATTATAGTAGTTATATTCTGTATATAGGGCAGTATTATAGTAGTTATATTCTTGTATATAGGAGCAGTATTATAGTAGTTATATTCTTGTATATAGGGGCAGTATTATAGTAGTTATATTCTTGTATATAGAGGCGTAGTATTTATAGTAGTTATAATTCTTGTATATAGGAGGCAGTATTATAGTAGTTATATTCTTGTATATAGGAGCAGTATTATAGTAGTTATATTCTTGTATATAGGAGCAGTATTATAGTAGTTTATTATTTTGTATATAGAAGAGCAGTATTATAGTAGTTATATTCTTGCATATAGGGGCAGTATTATAGTAGTTATATTCTTGTATATAGAGGGCAGTATTATAGTAGTTATATTCTTGTATATAGGAGCAGTATTATAGTAGTTATATTCTTGTATATAGGAGCAGTATTATAGTAGTTATATTCTTGTATATAGGAGCAGTATTATAGTAGTTATATTCTTGTATATAGGGGCAGTATTATAGTAGTTATATTCTTGTATATAGGAGCAGTATTATAGTAGTTATATTCTTGTATATAGGAGCAGTATTATAGTAGTTATATTCTTGTACATAGGAGCAGTATTATAGTAGTTATATTCTTGTATATAGGGCAGTATTATAGTAGTTATATTCTTGTATATAGGGGCAGTATTATAGTAGTTATATTCTTGTATATAGGAGCAGTATTATAGTAGTTATATTCTTGTATATAGGAGCAGTATTATAGTAGTTATATTCTTGTATATAGGGGCAGTATTATAGTAGTTATATTCTTGTATATAGGAGCAGTATTATAGTAGTTATATTCTTGTATATAGGGGCAGTATTATAGTAGTTATATTCTAGTATATAGGGGCAGTATTATAGTAGTTATATTCTTGTATATAGGGGCAGTATTATAGTAGTTACATTCTTGTATATAGGGGCAGTATTATAGTAGTTATATTCTTGTACATAGATGATGATTCTGAATCTTATCTCTTGCAGATTGTTTGATGATCTTATATATAAAACCCGAAGGCCACTTCCGGAAAAGGCCACGCCCACTTCCGTGATGGTCTTCGCCCAGGCTCATCCAGTGCACTGTAGCCAGGCTGCCCCCGGCTACAGGCACCGGCACACGGAACGTTCCGATCTCGGAAGTTCCGTGTGCCCTCCAGCCACTCCCCTCCACCCTCTGCCCTCCAGCCAGTAGCTACATACCGGGGGGGCAGGGGGGGCCCATTGCCCGCCACCTCGGGGGCCCACACACACCCTGGGGATACCCGTGCTCCCTGCTGTCTGCCTACAGAGGAGGGAGGGCGGGACTTCCTCTCCTGCAGCTCTGCCCGCCCCTCCTCTCCTGCTACAGTACACCTGATGGCCGGCCCGCGGTGAGTCTGCCCTGCCGGCTCCAGCTGCCTCTGCCCTACCGGCTCCAGCTGCCTCTGCCCTCCAGCCTCCTCTGCCCTGGCCTCTGCCCTCCAGCCTCCTCTGCCCTGGCCTCTGCCCTACAGCCTCCTCTGCCCTCCAGCCTCCTCTGCCCTACAGCCTCCTCTGCCCTGGCCTCTGCCCTACAGCCTCCTCTGCCCTGGCCTCTGCCCTACAGCCTCCTCTGCCCTGGCCTCTGCCCTACAGCCTCCTCTGCCCTGGCCTCTGCCCTTCAGCCTCCTCCAGCCTCTGCCCTGGCCTCTGCCCTCCAGCCTCCTCTGCCCTGGCCTCTGCCCTCCAGCCTCCTCTGCCTCCAGCCTCCCCTGCCCTGGCCTCTGCCCTCCAGCCTCCTCTGCCCTGGCCTCTGCCCTCCAGCCTCCTCTGCCCTGGCCTCTGCCCTACAGCCTCCTCTGCCCTGGCCTCTGCCCTCCAGCCTCCTCTGCCCTGGCCTCTGCCCTCCAGCCTCCTCTGCCCTCCAGCCTCCTCTGCCCTCCAGCCTCCTCTGCCGTGGCCTCTGCCCTCCAGCCTCCTCTGCCCTGGCCTCTGCCCTCCAGTCTCCTCTGCCCTGGCCTCTGCCCTCCAGCCTCCTCTGCCCTGGCCTCTGCCCTCCAGCCTCCTCTGCCCTTCTGCCTCCTCTGCCTCCTCTGCCCTCCAGCCTCCTCTGCCCTGGCCTCTGCCCTCCAGCCTCCTCTGCCCTGGCCTCTGCCCTCCAGCCTCCTCTGGCCAGGCCTCTGCCCTCCAGCCTCCTCTGCCCTCCAGCCTCCTCTGCCCTCCAGCCTCCCTTGCCCTCCAGCCTCTGCTCTCCTCTGCCCTCCAGCCTCCACTCTCCTCTCCCTGTCCTCTGCCCTCCAGCCTCCAGCCTCCGCTCTTCTCTGCCCTCCAGCCTCCACTCTCCTCTCCCTGTCCTCTGCCCTCCAGCCTCTGCTCTCCTCTGCCCTACAGCCTCCGCTCTCCTCTCCCTGTCCTCTGCCCTCCAGCTTCCGCTCTCCTCTCCCTCTCCTCTACCCTCCACCTTCCGCTCTCCTCTCCCTCTCCTCTACCCTCCACCTTCCGCTCTCCTCTCCCTCTCCTCCGCCCTCCAGCCTCCACTCGCTTCTCCCTGTCCTCTGCCCTCCAGCCTCCGCTCTACTCTCCCTGTCCTCTGCCCTCCAGCCTCCGCCCTCCTCTGCCCTCCAGCCTCCGCTCTCCTCTCCCTGTCCTCTGCCCTCCAGCCTCCGCTCTCCTCACCCCTCCATATGCAATGTACACTATGTGTGTATATGTGTGTATGTACGCACTTCCGTCACTTTGCCCACACTTCCCTCAACTTTGTACACACACACACACATACACACACACTCCGCTATACCTGGATCCTCAGTCGACATGTTGCTGCCCCCAAACTACTGGATCCAATATAGCGTCCAAGATGTCTTGAAAAACTACCCGGACAACATATTGCATCCAGTCGTCCGGGGGCGGCGACATGTCGACTCAGGATCCAGGCGGCGGGGAAGACGCAGGGTCGGTGGTAAGTATAGCGGAGTGTATGTGTGTGCTTACCACTCTGCCCACGGCGCTGCACTGACCACTCTGCCCACGGCGCTGCACTGACCACTCTGCCCACGGCGCTGCACTGACCACTCTGCCCACGGCGCTGCACTGACCACTCTGCCCACACCGCTGCGCTGACCAATCTCACCGCACTCACTGCTAACCACTGAGCCACCGCACTCACTGCTAACCACTGAGCCACCGCACTCACTGCTAACCACTGAGCCAGCGCACTCACTGCTAACCACTGAGCCACCGCACGCAATGCTAACCACTGAGCCACCGCGCAGTGCTACCCACTGAGCCACCGCGCAGTGCTAACCACTGAGCCACCTCTATACACACAATTAATTTCACCGCACTACCCTAACTATTACTAAATAAACTATATATGGATTCTAGACTACCCGATTCTTTAGAATCGGGCTGCCATCTAGTCTAATAATAATCAGCAATAATGATTATTGGAGCTCATTAAGGCCGCTCTTGTAATACATGAATTAGTCTTTGGCTGTAGTTCTTGTTCCGCCACATTAATGTTATATAATTATGGACTTTGGACTTTTTCTCTTTTCACTTCATAACTTTTGGTCACAATCTGTGTAAATAAAAAGACTAAAAACTGCAAAACTGAGATGGGCTGGAAACATTAATGATGGATAATTTTCACTATAAAGCCTGTAACATTTTACATATGCTGTTGCTACATTGAATCTTATCCTCCAGTCACCTCCAGAGCTGCACTCACTATTCTGCTGTTACATTGTTTCTTATCCTTCAGACACCTCCAGAGCTGCACTCACTGTTCTGCTGTTACATTGTTTCTTATCCTCCAGTCACCTCCAGAGCTGCACTCACTATTCTGCTGTTACATCATGTCTTATCCTCCAGTCACCTCCAGAGCTGTACTCACTATTCTGCTGTTACATCGTGTCTTATCCTCCAGTCACCTCCAGAGCTGCACTCACTATTCTGCTGTTACAACATGTCTTATCCTCCCGTCACGTCCAGAGCAGCACTCACTATTCTACTGTTACATCATGTCTTATCCTCCAGTCACCTGCAGAGCTGCACTCACTATTCTGCTGTTACATTGTTTCTTATCCTCCAGTCATCTCCAGAGCTGCACTCACTATTCTGCTGTTACATCGTGTCTTCTCCTCCAGTCACCTCTGGAGCTGCAGTCACTATTCTGCTGTTACATTGTGTTATCCTCCAGTCACCTCCAGAGCTGCACTCACTATTCTGCTGTTACATCATGTCTTATCCTCCAGTCACCTCCAGAGCTGCAGTCACTATTCTGCTGTTACATCAGGTCTTATCCTCCAGTCACCTCCAGAGCTGCACTCACTATTCTGCTGTTACATTTTCTTATCCTCCAATCACTTCCAGAGCTGCAGTCACTATTCTGCTGCCACAAAGTGTATTATCCTCCAGTCACCTCCAGAGCTGCACTCACTTTTCTGCTGTTACATCGTATCTTATCCTCCAGAGCTGCACTATCTATTCTGCTGTTACATCGTGTCTTATCCTCCAGTCACCTCCAGAGCTGCACTCACTATTCTGCTGTTACATTTTCTTATCCTCCAATCACTTCCAGAGCTGCAGTCACTATTCTGCTGCCACAAAGTGTATTATCCTCCATTCGCCTCCAGAGCTGCACTCACTATTCTGCTGTTACATCGTGTGTTGTCCTCCAGTGACCTCCAGAGCTGCAGTCATCACTATTCTGCTGTTACATCATGTGTTATCCTCCTGTCACCTCCAGAGCTGCAGTCACTATTTTGCTGTTACATCATGTGTTATCCTGTCACCTCCAGAGCTGCAGTCACTATTTTGCTGTTACATCATGTGTTATCCACCTGTCACCTCCAGAGCTGCACTCACTATTCTGCTGTTACATTGTGTGTTGTCCTCCAGTGACCTCCAGAGCTGCATTCACTATTCTGCTGTTACATCATGTCTTATCCTCCAGTCACCTCCAGAGCTGCAGTCACTATTCTGCTGTTACATCATGTGTTATCCACCTGTCACCTCCAGAGCTGCACTCACTATTCTGCTGTTACATTGTGTGTTGTCCTCCAGTGACCTCCAGAGCTGCAGTTTATTGTATTATTATTACTATTATTTTACTTTTCTGCTGTCATATTAGAATGCATAGATGGTGATTGTGCGTTGCAGTATACACAGTGGCCAGCAGGGGGCGCTGTGACACCACAAGTCTTTGATACAATGTATCAGCGCAGAATATTGATTATTATTTATTTATATAGCGCCATTATATTCCATGGCACTTTACATGCTAAAAGGGGCAGATGAGGACAAGTAACATAGGAACAATACAAGTAACAATAAATGTGGACAATTCAGTCGTACAGATACAAGAGGGGAGAAATCCTGTCCGCGAGGGCTCACATAATCTGCATAACTTTTACTGATTTTCATCAATAACAATATATGATTATTATTATTACTAGTAGATGTGAGCCGGATACTCTTACATCGGGACGGTCGTGACATCACGATGGGGGTGGGCTCTGTGGCATGGCAGCGGTCTCTCCCCATTTTTTGTCCCTCTCCCCCGTGTGCTGTCTCTCTCCCTGCGCTCTCTTCCCCTCCTTGTGCTTTGTCGCTCTCCCCTGGGTGCTGTCTCTCTCCCTGCGCTCTCTTTCCCTCCTTGTGCTTTGTCTCTTCCCCACTGTGCTTTCTCTATTGTGCGCTCTCCATGCTGTGTGACGTCTTTACTTGGATGTGCAAATATGGCAGCTGCAGGTGCGTGATAGACAGGACGCTTATGTAAGTAAATGAGCAAAACACAAACAGCCCCAATATAACCTAATAGGATCATATCATGTATCTCTGTATACAGGGAGCTCCCCCTAGTGGTGACTGCAGACAGGATCTTATCATGTATCTCTGTATACAGGGAGCTCCCCCTAGTGGTGACTGCAGACAGGATCTTATCATGTATCTCTGTATACAGTGATGTTACGTACCCATTTCTTAGCATGTGACATGGGGTTGTGCCTGCAGGGGTTAATCTATCTCTTGTCACTCAATCCAGCACTCGACCTCTGTCACACCACCCACCGACCTCTGTCTCAGACCACCAACCCCGCTTTACACACGCTGCCACCACTCACTGGATTTGGTGCGATGAGTCCCCTAAACGAAGACTATCAGACAATCAACAAGATCGCACCCTCTCTAGGTTTATGGATTCTTTAGCGCATACAAGGTTCAAATTTATTAAAGTTTTAATCTTTAATATAAAAGGTACAGTGCTTACAAGAAAAGATAACAATAAAGATAAAAAGTGACATACAAATATGCAAAAGCAGTTATAAAATAAAAAGGGAGAAACTTACAGAAACTTAAACTTCAAATATGGATAGAGCTGAAATTAAAAAGGGGCACAACAGTGTGCGTATCCGGCTAATTATCATGGTAAACAGGGGAATAATGAAATCTGCTCACCTGTTAGGGTTGTGAGACATCACAACCACGTTTTGCACCTTTGACAGCTATTGATGTCACGCTATTGCATGGTTTGCAGCAGTCCTCCCTCGATATAGATCCAGGATTACAGGGTGGAGAAAAGGGATATAAAGGACGCGCTCCCCGCGCTCTATGTGGAATTCCTGAGGAAGGGGCTCATCCTCGAAACGCGTAGAATACCTCTTGCTGAATTCATACGCCTGTGTATGTGGATTTCATTTCGGAGAGGGAGCGCATACTTTGTATCCCTTTTCTCCACCCTGAAAACCAGAAACTTAAACGTTCCAGCTTGTCTTCAGTATCCCAATGGGGAGGGAGGAGATGGGAGTGGATCCCAGCAGTGTTTCAGCTGCCCCCTATATCAGTGACACAGACCTCCCGGCTTGTCTGGGTTCTTCTAGTGTTGTGAGTGAGGTCCGATTCCTGGCCCAACCTTCCAGGTTACTATTCTAATCCTGAGGCTATGATTGGAGCACACTCTAATTTAGCCACGCCTACATTATTCTTTGTCTTAATCCCTTTCTCTTTCCCAACAGTAAATACAAACTGTCCTGCAGTATCGGGTCCCTTTGATGGAGTCTTCAGAGGCGTAAGAGGTGGAAAATGGTTCCACATTGTGGTTTCTCATGACGGCTCCCTGGTCAGATTGTAGTCACTGTGATGGGAGAGCTAGCGGTGTACTTAGATAACACAGGTTGTGACCTTTATGTAGTGACATCAAATTTAACCATTAAGTGCTGGGTCCATTCCCTCAGATACATACTTTACTACAAGGGAGCTCCCCTAGTGGTAACTGCAGACAGGATCTTATCATGTATCTCTGTATACAGGGAGCTCCCCTAGTGGTGGCTGCAGACAGAATCTTATCATGTATCTCTGTATACAGGGAGCTCCCCCTAGTGGTGACTGCAGACAGGATCTTATCATGTATCTCTATACAGGGAGCTCCCCTAGTGGTGACTGCAGACAGGATATTATCATGTATCTCTGTATACAGGGAGCTCCCCCTAGTGGTGAATGCTGACAGAATCTTATCATGTGTCTCTGTATACAGGGTGCTCCCCCTAGTGGTGACTGCAGAAAGGATCTCATCATGTATCTCTGTATACAGGGAGCTCCCCCTAGTGGTGACTGCAGACAGAATCTTATCATGTGTCTCTGTATACAGGGTGCTCCCCCTAGTGGTGACTGCAGACAGAATCTTATCATGTATCTCTGTATACAGGGAGCTCCCCCTAGTGGTGACTGCAGACAGGATCTTATCATGTATCTCTGTATACAGGGAGCTCCCCCTAGTGGTGACTACAGACAGGATCTTATGTATCTCTGTATACAGGGAGCTCCCCCTAGTGGTGACTGCAGACAGGATCTTATCATGTATCTCTGTACACAAGGAGCTCCCCCTAGTGGTGGCTGCAGACAGGATCTTATCATGTATCTCTGTACACAGGGAGCTCCCCCTAGTGGTGTCTGCAGATCTCTGTGTACAGGCATGTTACCTCCCCTCTTCTATTACATAGATTGGACACGGCGCACAGTGATCACAGACCCGGATTAGTTATCAGGTTGCTCTTTATTTCGGACCAGTCAGCGATTCTACAGATTTCACAGTAGTTTGCGGCCGTCTGCCCGCTCGGTGCTGCGGTGCAGGAGCGGCGCTGCAGTCACTTATTGCCGTGTACAATAAGTAAAGTG
Source organism: Allobates femoralis (assembly GCA_033576535.1). Lineage (NCBI taxonomy): Eukaryota > Metazoa > Chordata > Amphibia > Anura > Aromobatidae > Allobates > Allobates femoralis. The sequence goes on from JARQOC010000004.1 coordinate 622,823,751, forward strand.
CTCACATGGAGGAAAAAAACCCATTTGTAATAAGATCCAATCGGTGTCATTTGCTTTTGGTTAAGACGCAGTTTGTGTAGTGAGAGCGGATGGTTATAGGGAGGGGGCTATACAAGAGGTGGGGGGGATACAAGAGCGGGGGCTATACAAGAGGCGGGGGGGGGGGGGATACAGAGCAGCAGTGTCGCCTCATCTACAATTTACAAGAGTCATTTACACGAGCTCTGTATATACAATATGCTACATGTGGCGGCAGCAGCACCGGGCGCCTGTTTCCTCCATATTGTCGTATTTACACCTTCATTGAGACAATTCAGCGGCAGAAAAGGCAACGAGACCCCGGTCGGAAGTGCGCGGGGGAGAAGGGGCAGCGGAGGAGGAGACGCTGCTCAAGTATCACACCTGAAGGTATACACAGTAATGACACTGGCCGCCAGTTTAACAGCACACATCCATCTCAGCGGGGCGCGCCTCCGCCTCGGGGCTAGCTTGGTGGGGCGCGCCTCCGCCTCGGGGCTAGCTGGGTGGGGCGCGCCTCCGCCTCGGGGCTAGCTGGGTGGGGCGCGCCTCCGCCTCGGGGCTAGCTGGGCGGGGGGCGCCTCCGGATCGGGGCTAGCTGGGCGGGGGGCGCCTCCGGATCGGGGCTAGCTGAGCGGGGCGCGCCTCCGCCTCGGGGCTAGCTGAGCGGGGCGCGCCTCCGCCTCGGGGCTAGCTGAGCGGGGCGCGCCTCCGCCTCGGGGCTAGCTGAGCGGGGCGCGCCTCCGCCTCGGGGCTAGCTGAGCGGGGCGCGCCTCCGCCTCGGGGCTAGCTGAGCGGGGCGCGCCTCCGGGCTAGCTGAGCGGGGCGCGCCTCCGCCTCGGGGCCAGCTGAGCGGGGCGCGCCTCCGCCTCGGGGCCAGCTGAGCGGGGCGCGCCTCCGCCTCGGGGCCAGCTGAGCGGGGCGCGCCTCCGCCTCGGGGCCAGCTGAGCGGGGCGCGCCTCCGCCTCGGGGCCAGCTGAGCGGGGCGCGCCTCCGCCTCGGGGCCAGCTGAGCGGGGCGCGCCTCCGCCTCGGGGCCAGCTGAGCGGGGCGCGCCTCCGCCTCGGGGCCAGCTGAGCGGGGCGCGCCTCCGCCTCGGGGCTAGCTGAGCGGGGCGCGCCTCCGCCTCGGGGCTAGCTGAGCGGGGCGCGCCTCCGCCTCGGGGCTAGCTGAGCGGGGCGCGCCTCCGCCTCGGGGCTAGCTGAGCGGGGCGCGCCTCCGCCTCGGGGCTAGCTGAGCGGGGCGCGCCTCCGCCTCGGGGCTAGCTGAGCGGGGCGCGCCTCCGCCTCGGGGCTAGCTGAGCGGGGCGCGCCTCCGCCTCGGGGCTAGCTGAGCGGGGCGCGCCTCCGCCTCGGGGCTAGCTGAGCGGGGCGCGCCTCCGCCTCGGGGCTAGCTGAGCGGGGCGCGCCTCCGCCTCGGGGCTAGCTGAGCGGGCCTCCGCCTCGGGGCTAGCTGAGAGGGCCTCCGCCTCGGGGCTAGCTGAGAGGGCCTCCGCCTCGGGGCTAGCTGAGCGGGGGGTGCCTCCGCCTCGGGGCTAGCTGAGCGGGGCGCGCCTCCGCCTCGGGGCTAGCTGAGCGGGGCGCGCCTCCGCCTCGGGGCTAGCTGAGCGGGGCGCGCCTCCGCCTCGGGGCTAGCTGAGCGGGGCGCGCCTCCGCCTCGGGGCTAGCTGAGCGGGGCGCGCCTCCGCCTCGGGGCTAGCTGAGCGGGGCGCGCCTCCGCCTCGGGGCTAGCTTAGTTTGTGTACAGCTCTGGACTATTCGGCCACCTCAGTGGCAGGTGAACGGCACCAGCCTACGCCACCTCGAGTCCAGCTCCAGACTATGCGGCCATTTCCACCACCAGACCTGAGTCCAGGTCAATCAGCTGCAGCTTTACACCCAATGTGGCCGGCACAGGTGGGTGACCTCCCCTGCTGGCACCTCACTTTCACAGCATCCTCTGCAACCTTTATGGAGAATTCTGGGAAAGCGGGGTGACACGTCCCAATGACTTCAGACTTTGCCCCATACAGCGGAAATATCTGTGCAGCCCCGCAAGACATACAGCGCTGTGCATAGAACACACGTTGCCCTGAAGAGGGCGCCGGCACAGGGATTTTGGTCTAGCCTGCGCGTAGAATCAGCGCCATACAATTGCTCCCCCAGAGGAGATAAGCGAAATGACAACACCCAGCGACATCACACGCAACATCACCGGCGTCTTACCAGGATCCCGCAACTATATTACATATATACACTGCAAGGCAAATCCGTCACAGGCCGCGCCAGACGAGACGCTGCCATCTACAGGCCACGCCAGACGAGACGCTGCCATCTACAGGCCACGCCAGACGAGACGCTGCCATCTACAGGCCACGCCAGACGAGACGCTGCCATCTACAGGCCACGCCAGACGAGACGCTGCCATCTACAGGCCACGCCAGACGAGACGCTGCCATCTACAGGCCACGCCAGACGAGACGCTGCCATCTACAGGCCACGCCAGACGAGACGCTGCCATCTACAGGCCACGCCAGACGAGACGCTGCCATCTACAGGCCACGCCAGACGAGACACTGCCATCTACAGGCCACGCCAGACGAGACACTGCCATCTACAGGCCACGCCAGACGAGACGCCATCACTCGCACCGCGCGTCTCTAAAGTGCGTCAAGAGTAACCCAGCGGCCACAACGCCGCAGAGGAGAATGAGGTACTGAATGCTTCCAGTTACTGGGGCCCGGGATTCACCATCAGTCCCACCAATATTCTCATTGTACGATATGTGGGGGGGGCCCGGGGCCCCACAAGTTGTATCCAGTGGATGAAATGCAGGAGGTAAGACCACAAGTGACGCACCACGGACCGCGGCCGCAGGATGAAAGGGTGCAAGCCTCAACTCTGCGCCGGCGGTAAAGCAAATAACACTATAAATAACAGACATAAAATATTAAATTAAAACAAAAAAAATAAAAAATAGAATGTCGCCGGGCGTCACAGAAATGAAGAGTAACGCCTTCATCTAAAGAAAAACCGCATGAAGAAGGCAAAAAAAAAGGAGAAACCCCGCCCCAGAGCGGCCGGCGGAGGCGGCATGGTCCCGGCAGAATCCGGAGGAGTGAAGAGATCAATGGAGAACGGGCGAACGGTTATTCAGGAAGGCGCAGCCCCATCACCTCCGGCTTCATCTTAAAGTACTGGTTCAGCCGAACAATGGCATACCTGAGGGGAGAAGGAGGCGGACAGTCAGAGGAAATCACAAAATCCACCACTAGAGGGAGCTCACTACATACAGATTAATACAGCCACCACTCGAAGGAGCTCACTACATACAGATTTATACAGCCACCACTAGAGGGAGCTCACTATATACAGATTTATACAACTACCACTGGAGGGAACTCACTACATACAGATTTATATATAGCTTCCACTAGGGGGAGCCGACTACATAGATTTATACAGCCACCACTAGAGGGAGCTCACTACATACAGATTTATACAGCCACCACTAGAGGGAGCTCACTACATACAGATTTATACAGTCACCACTAGAGGAAGCTCAATACATCCAGATTTATACAGTCACCACATACAGATTTATATATAGCTTCCACTAGGGGGAGCCGACTGCATACAGATTTATACAGCCACCACTAGAGGGAGCTCAATACATACAAATTTATACAGTCACCACTAGAGGGAGCTCACTACATATAGATTTATACAGTCACCACTAGGGGAGCTCACTACACACAGATTTATACAGTCACCACTAGAGGGAGCTCAATACATACAAATTTATACAGTCAGCACATACAGATTTATATATAGCTTCCACTAGGGGGAGCCGACTACATACAGATTTATACAGTCACCACTCGAGGGCGCTCAATACATACAGATTTATACAGTCACCACTAAAAGGAGCTCACTACATACAGATTTTACAGCCACCACTAGAGAGAGCTCACTACTTACAAATTTATACAGTCACCACTAGAGGGAGCTCAATACATACAGATTTATACAGCCACCACTAGAGGGAGCTCACTACATACAGATTTATACAGCCACCACTAGAGGGAGCTCACTACATACAGATTTATACAACTACCACTACAGGGAGCTCACTACATACAGATTTATATATAGCTTCCACTAGGGGGAGCCGACTACATAGATTTATACAGCCACCACTAGAGGGAGCTCACTACATACAGATTTATACAGTCACCACTAGAGGGCGCTCACTACATACAGATTTATAGTCACCACTAGGGGGAGCTCACTATATACAGATTTATACAGTCACCACTAGGGGAGCTCACTACATCCAGATTTATACAGTCATCACTAGAGAGAGCTCACTACATACAGATTTACACAGCCACCACTAGAGGGAGCTCACTACATGGATTTACACAGCACCACTAGAGGGAGCTCACTACATACAGATTTATACAGTCACCACTAGGGAAGGGGGGCTGACTACATACAGATTTATAGTCACCACTATGGGGAGCTCACTACATACAGATTTATAGTCACCACTATGGGGAGCTCACTACATACAGATTTATACAGTCACCACTAGGGGAGCTCACTACATACAGATTTATACAGCCACCACTAGAGGGAGCTCACTACAGATTTATACAGTCACCACTAGGGGAGCTCACTACATACAGATTTATACAGTCACCACTAGAGGGGGCTTAAGATAACACTCACCCCAAGAAGTCAAAGTTAATTTTGGAATATTTTGCTTGAATCAAAGCCCAGAGGCCCCAGAAGAAGTGAGAAGCCTGGAAAAAAACAAAACATATGAGACGTTGGGCAGCTTCACCAGGACAGACGTCCGTTATTTACAGGACTGAACCCTGCAGGATCACCAGACAGATGGCAGCCATTGCCCCAGGTCACTTACCAGAGAAAACTGATTGACCTGCACATACAAGCGCTGCACTTCACTCTCCGATACCTCAGGTCTGACGCCCTTGAACTCCTTGAAGGCCTCCAGATAGGCTCTTAACCACTGGAGCTGCAGCGCCCTCTCTGGATAGAGGCTGTAATCCACCTCGTTCACCCCTGGGAGGAGGACGATAAGTCAGCAGCCGCCACAAGAACCACGTACATAAGGAGAGAGGACATGGAAGGCTCGGTACCTGCAAACTCATTGAAGTGGTTCCCGATGTCGTAAGCCTGGTAGTTGTACCCGGAGTATTCATAGTCAATGAACTGCACATCATCTGGAGAGGAGGAGTGGGGATCATTAGTGTGGGGGAGGGAGGACATAGACGCCATGAAACCCCTCTCCCTTCCCCCCATAGGCCGGGCCTGTGAACATTACAGGACCGTGAAATTATGGATGCAATTCCCATATTGTCCACCAGATGTCAGTAAAGCACAGGCCTGCATTACTGCAACAGCCAAGATAAGCAGGGCCACACCCACAATAGGGGGAGGGGCAAACCTGCTACCCGCCATCATAAGGACCATATGTGCCGCAATGTCTAACATTCACAGCCGGCAGCAACGCACCCGTCCTGACGCCACACCACATCCACGCCCCCCTAGGATATATAATCTAATACAAAAAGACTGATGAGGCTGATACCGGGGTACGATCACTCCGATAGGGGTTATAGGGTGGAAGGATGTAAGTGACCATGTGATCAACAAACCGCCAGACAGTGCGAAACTGCACTCATCACCTCCAGAGCTGCACTCACTATTCTGCTGTTACATCATGTCTTATCCTCCAGTCACCTCCAGAGCTGCACTCACTATTCTGCTGTAACATCGTGTCTTATCCTCCAGTCACCTCCAGAGCTGCAGTCACTATTCTGCTGTTACATCATGTCTTATCCTCCAGTCACCTCCAGAGATGCAATCACTATTCTGCTGTTACATTGTCTTATCTTCCAGTTACCTCCAGAGCTGCACTCACTACTCTGCTGTTACATTGTCTTATCCTCCAGTCACCACCAGAGCTGCACTCACTATTCTGCTGTTACATCGTGTCTTATCCTCCAGTCACCTCCAGAGCTGCACTCACTATTCTGCTGTTACATCGTGTCTTATCCTCCAGTCACCTCCAGAGCTGCAATCACTATTCTGCTGTTACATTGTCTTATCCTCCAGTCACCTCCAGAGCTGCACTGACTATTCTGCTGTTACATTGTCTTATCCTCCAGTCACCTCCAGAGCTGCAGTCAATATTCTGCTGTTACATCGTGTGTTATCCTACAGTCACCTCTAGAGCTGCACTTACTATTCTGCTGTTACATCATGTCTTATCCTCCAGTCACCTCCAGAGCTGCAATCACTATTCTGCTGTTACATCGGACGGTGGGGAGGCACATCCAGGGTTTTGGCCTCGTGGGGAGTCGATGCCTTGGGGGACTCACGGCTGGAGCGATGGTGTATGGGTCACGGCGGTGGGTGCTGGCCTAGGGGGACTTGTGGCCAGGGCGGCTGGGACTCACGGTCAGAGTATTGGTGTGTCTGGGGCTCGCGGCCAGGGGTGGCTGGGACTCATGGTCAGAGTATTGGTGTGTCTGGGGCTCGCGGCCAGGGGCGGCTGGGACTCACGGTCAGAGTATTGGTGCCAGGGGCAGCTGGGACTCACGGTCAGAGTATTGGTGCCAGGGGCAGCTGGGACTCACGGTCAGAGTATTGGTGCCAGGGGCAGCTGGGACTCACGGTCAGAGTATTGGTGCCAGGGGCAGCTGGGACTCACGGTCAGAGTATTGGTGCCAGGGGCGGCTGGGACTCACGGTCAGAGTATTGGTGCCAGGGGCGGCTGGGACTCACGGTCAGAGTATTGGTGCCAGGGGCGGCTGGGACTCACGGTCAGAGTATTGGTGCCAGGGGCGGCTGGGACTCACGGTCAGAGTATTGGTGCCAGGGGCGGCTGGGACTCACGGTCAGAGTATTGGTGCCAGGGCCGGCTGGGACTCACGGTCAGAGTATTGGTGCCAGGGGCGGCTGGGACTCACGGTCAGGGTATTTGTGCCAGGGGCGGCTGGGACTCACGGTCAGAGTATTGGTGCCAGGGGCGGCTGGGACTCACGGTCAGAGTATTGGTGCCAGGGGCGGCTGGGACTCACGGTCAGAGTATTGGTGCCAGGGCCGGCTGGGACTCACGGTCAGAGTATTGGTGCCAGGGGCGGCTGGGACTCACGGTCAGGGTATTTGTGCCAGGGGCGGCTGGGACTCACGGTCAGAGCACTAACGTGTTGCAGCTTGAGCGTTGGCCTCTCGGGCAGTTGAGGCTGGAGCGATGGTGTCTCGGGGAGTCACGGCCGTTGGCGTGTCAGGGGCTCACTACGGAGCACTCACCTCTCTTGTGGTTGTAGATGATGTTCTTGCACAGCAGGTCGTTGTGACACAGGACCACCGGAGAGCACAGGCTGGACAGCGCCGCCTCCATCCACGCCATCTCCTCCTCCAGAAGACGCCGCCCCGGGACATCACGGACAAACCTGGAGGATACAAGGAGGTGAGAAAACACCGGGATACAGCAGATAATGGGAGAAGTGTCAGCAGAAGGCACCGAGGACGACCGCCGGCATTATCAACAGGAAACGGGCCCCATAACATCCAGGAGCTGAGGGGTCGCTACCGTGTATCAGCACACATAGGGTCTCATCCCCACACTGACACATTGTAACAAACAAGCAGCTTGACTGATTTCAATATTCCTACTTATGCTGAGACACCGAGGAGCTGAAATCCTGTCACAACGTAGAACATTTCCGTGTACAACGAGACCGGCGGCTGCGTCACCGACACACAGAACCAAAACCTCACCTGTCCTGGACCAGCGGCTCTGTGAACTCGGTGGGGACCAGGGAGAAGTACGCCCGCATCTTCAGCCACAGGTTGGATTTGGGGATCCAGCCATTGTGTGCGTGGATGGCGTGGATCTTGGCGAGCTGCCGGGCGATGAGCCTGCGGGAGAGAAACAACATAACACCCAGGATACAACGAAAGAAGGAAAACAACGCAACACCCTGGATACAACGGATGGAAAGGGAAACAACACAACACCCTGGATACAACGGAAAGAAGGGAAACAACATAACACCCTGGATACAACGAAAGAAGGGAAACAACGCAACACCCTGGAAACAATGAAAGAAAGGGAAATAACGCAACACCCTGGATACAATGGATGGAAAGGGAAACAACACAACACCCTGGATACAACGGAAAGAAGGGAAACAACACAACACCCTGGATACAACGGAAAGAAGGGAAACAACGCAACACCCTGGAAACAATGAAAAGAAGAAAAACAACGCAACACCCTGGATACAACGGGAAGAAGGGAAACAACGCAACACCCTGGATACAACGGAAAGAAGGGAAACAACGCAACACCCTGGATACAACGGAAAGAAGGGAAACAACGCAACACCCTGGAAACAATGAAAGAAAGGGAAATAACGCAACCCCCTGGATACAATGGATGGAAAGGGAAACAACACAACACCCTGGATACAACGGAAAGAAGGGAAACAACGCAACACCCTGGATACAATGGAAAAAAGGGAAACAACGCAACACCCTGGATACAACGGGAAGAAGGGAAACAACGCAACACCCTGGATACAACGGGAAGAAGGGAAACAACGTGACACCCTGGATACAACGGGAAGAAGGGAAAAACGAAACACCCTGGAAACAATGAAAGAAAGGGAAATAACGCAACCCCCTGGATACAATGGATGGAAAGGGAAACAACGCAAAACCCTGGATACAACGGAAAGAAGGGAAACAACGCAACACCCTGGATACAACGGGAAGAAGGAAAACAATGCGACACCCTGGATACAACGAAAGAAGGAAAACAATGCGACACCCTGGATACAACGGGAAGAAGGGAAACAACGCAACACCCTGGATACAATGGAAAGAAGGGAAACAACGCAACACCCTAGATACAACGGAAAGAAGGGAAACAACGTGACACCCTGGATACAATGGGAAGAAGGGAAACAACGTGACACCCTGGATACAACGGAAAGAAGGGAAACAACACAACACCCTGGATACAACGGAAAGAAGGGAAACAACGCAACACCCTGGATACAACGGAAAGAAGGGAAACAACACAACACCCTGGATACAACGGAAAGAAGGAAGGGAAGCAACACAACACCCTGGATACAACGGAAAGAAGAAAAACAACGCAACACCCTGGATACAACGGAAAGAAGGGAAACAACACAACACCCTGGATACAACGAAAAGAAGAAAAACAACGCAACACCCTGGATACAACGGGAAGAAGGGAAACAACGCAACACCCTGGATACAACGGGAAGAAGGGAAACAACGCAACACCCTGGAAACAATGAAAGAAAGGGAAATAACGCAACACCCTGGATACAATGGATGGAAAGGGAAACAACACAACACCCTGGATACAACAAAAAGAAGGGAAACAACGCAACACCCTGGATACAATGGAAAGAAGGGAAACAACGCAACACCCTGGATACAACGGGAAGAAGGGAAAAACGAAACACCCTGGAAACAATGAAAGAAAGGGAAATAACGCAACCCCCTGGATACAATGGATGGAAAGGGAAACAACGCAAAACCCTGGATACAACGGAAAGAAGGGAAACAACGCAACACCCTGGATACAACGGAAAGAAGGGAAACAACACAACACCCTGGATACAACGGAAAGAAGGGAAACAACACAACACCCTGGATACAACGGAAAGAAGGGAAACAACGCAACACCCTGGATACAACGGAAAGAAGGGAAACAACGCAACACCCTGGATACAACGGAAAGAAGGGAAACAACGCAACACCCTGGATACAACGGGAAGAAGGGAAACAACGTGACACCCTGGATACAACGGAAAGAAGGGAAACAACGTGACACCCTGGATACAACGGAAAGAAGGGAAACAATGCAACACCCTGGCTACAACGGAAAGAAGGAAAACAACGTAACACCCTGGATACAACGGGAAGAAGGGAAAAACGAAACAACCTGGATACAACAGAAAGAAGGGAAACAACGCAACACCCTGGATACAATGGATGGAAAGGGAAACAATGTAACATTCCGGGGGAAAGTGAGGGATACTGTAGCACTCTGGATACAATGGAAGGAAGAGAGCACATAGTAACATCCTGAATGAAAAGCGACACTGAGGGAGAGGAGGGGGTACAATGTAACATCCGGGATTACAGGAGATTCAGTGTAAGATGTTAGGGTGAACACGAGGTAATATCTAGGGGAGCGGACACATTTGTACTTCTCTTATAGACACTTAGTGGCTGGATATCTAGGAGGGAGAACAGTTTGGGTCTCAGCATTTCACCCTATAACCCCCACTTTAAGCTCCCTTAAAGTGTAGAGATGGAGTTCACCTCTGGACATGATCCATGCACCCGATACAGTCTCTACCCCAGCGGTGACCCCGTCCGGCAGCGCTGCCTGTGGTCATTCAGATCAGAAATACATCACAGATCAGTAAAGAATTCACCCCCCCCCCCACCCCACAAGAATACATTCCTGGACATGTACCACATGCTATTCCTGAAAGTTAGGACGCCCGCAGAGAGGCCAGAGCGGATTAATGGGGCGGATCACGGCTGATCTCATTAGTGACGAGAAAGTGCACAGCGACCACGGAGCCACCAGAGCCCTGAGCCGCAGATTGTCCTGTGTAAGCAGAGGGCGAATTACAGGAAGATTTACCGCTGTCACCTCACAAGGAAATGAGGGAAAGAGGCGGGCGGAGGGCAGTGACAGGCGGGGAGTGGAGGGCGGCGATGGGCGGCTAGCGGAGGGCAGCGGCGAGTGGAGGGCAGCCACGGGCAGGGAGCAGAGGACAGCAAGCGGAGGGCGGCGACGGGCGGAGGGCAGCAAGCGAAGAGTGGAGGGCAGCAAGCGGAGGGTGGCGAGCGTCGATGGGCGGGGAGCGGAGGACAGCAAGCGGAGGGCAGCAATGGGCAGCGAGCGGGGAACGGCAAGCAGAGGGCTAAGAGTGGGGTGTGGAGGGCAGCAAGTGGAGGGCGGCAACGGGCAATGGCGAGCAGAGGGCGGCGACGGGCGATAGCGAGCAGAGGGCGGCCACGGGCGGGGAGCGGAGGGCGGCGATGAGCAGCAAGCGGAGGGCTAAGAGTGGGGTGCAGAGGGCAGCAAGCAGAGGGTGGCGACGGGCAATGGCGAACAGAGGGCAGCCACAGGCGGGGAGCGGAGGGCACCAAGCGGAGGGCGGTGATGGGCAGCAGGCAGAGGTCGTCGAGCGGAGGGCGATAACGGGCAGCGGCGAGCGGCCACGGGCAGGGAGCATGGGGCAGTAAGCGGAGGGCGGCGATGGGCAGCGAGTGGAGGGCAGCAAGTAGAGGGCGGAGAGTGTTGACTGGCGGGGAGCGGAGCGTGGTGAGCGTTGACAGGCGGGGTATGGAGGGCGGCGATGGCCTGGGAGTGGAGGGCAGCAAGCGGGGGGCAGCGGCAAGTGAGTACAGGCAGTGAACGGAGGGCAGCATAAACGGGTGAGGGGGGGGGGAGGGCCTCAACAGCAGGCGAGGAACCGGGATGGGGGGGCAGCAACATCAGACAGGGAACCAGGGGGGAAGGCTTCAACAACGGGCGGGGGGGGCAACAGGAAGGGAGCACCAATTTCACAGCAACCGTCCCCAGACCCCGCAGCAACCGCTCGTACCATCCCCAGATCCCGCAGCAGCCGCTCATACCGTTCCCAGACCCCGCAGCAGCCCGCTCATACCGTTCCCAGACCCCGCAGCAGCCGCTCGTACCGTTCCCAGACCCCGCAGCAGCCACTCGTACGGTCGCTGACTGTAAGCTCGTTGTACCTGCAGATTTTGGGGTTGCACACGTGCTCCGGGTCCAGGGCTGCCCCCTGCATGAACTCGTAGCACAGGCCGTTGTTGAAGGTGCAGTACAATTTGGGGGCGCAGCCGTGGGATTGCAGAACCCGGAAACTCTTCACCTCCTCCTCACGGTCCACGAAGAGCTCAGTCTTATTCCCGTAGATTCGCACCAGCACCACGTCCTCCATAGTGTCCCCGACATAACAGCCAATCAGCTTATTGGTTATACCGTCTGTAAAGACCTGGAAGAGCAAGAATGAAATGTATAGGAGTGTTACCCTGAAATAATGTGTATAAGAGCGGTACCCTGCTCTGCAGCCACGCCGGACCCCCCTGTGACCATCAGCCGCTGTGACTGCAGCTTCATCCCCCCACACCAGCACAGGTAGGAGCCGCGGACACGGTGCGTCTACACTGAACGTCTCCAGGATCCGCAGACAACGAGACGCCGACACTTTACTGTAATAACTAAGAAATGTGACAGCGCTACTTTCCCCACCAAGAAGAATCCGCCTCCTCGATACATTGTATCCCATCAGTGATTGGGAATAAAACCTGAGAGGTGCAGAGGGTGAGAATGTACAAGAGGGAGGAGCTCTGCCTGCAGCTCCGCCTCCTCGATACATTGTATCCCATCAGTGATTGGGAATAAAACCTGAGAGGTGCAGAAGGTGAGAATGTACAAAGGGGAGGAGCTCTGCCTGCAGCTCTGCCTCCTCGATACATTGTATCCCATCAGTGATTGGGAATAAAACCTGAGAGGTGCAGAGGGTGAGAATGTACAAGGGGGAGGAGCTCTGCCTCCAGCTCTGCCTCCTCGATACATTGTATCCCATCAGTGATTGGGAATAAAACCTGAGAGGTGCAGAGAGTGAGAATGTACAAGGGGGAGGAGCTCTGCCTGCAGCTCCGCCTCCTCCAGATACAATGTATCTGATCAGTGATTGGGAATAAAACCTGAGTGGTGCAGAGGGTGAGAATGTACAAGAGGGAGGAGCTCTGCCTGCAGCTCCGCCTCCTCCAGATACATTGCATCTCATCATTAACAGCCGACTTCCTGATATTATATCCTTCATATTATAAGGGGTGCCTATATTTGGAGAGGGGTGATGTGAGGATGAGTGAGGAGGGCGGGGGGGGGTTCTCCCCTTCCTGTCACTCATCTCCATTGATGTACACGCTGTCTGCAGTGGCTGATAGCAGTGAACAATAGCTTGTATTCAGTGGCTGCTCTGTGGGCGACGCTCGGAGCCCGGGTTCTCCGGTGTCTCTGGAATGTTGAATTGTGGGAAGTCACAATCCAACAAAACAGTCCTGTATAATAAGAGTCAGATGAACGCACCGCATCCCTGGGACCTCACAGGAGAGGGGGGGGGGTCAGCACCCCCGGGACATCACAGGAAGGGGGGGGGGGGGTCAGCACCCCCGGGACCTCACAGGAGGAGGGGGGTGGTCCTGCACCCCTGGGAGTAAAGAACCCAGCGACAACGACATGCTCTGTGTGGCAGGATCCCCAAGACCATCGCCGGCCTCCACACCCTCATATACAGTGAAGGAAATAAGTATTTGACCCCTTGCTGATTTTGTACATTTGCCCACTGACATAGACATGAACAGTCTATAATATTTAAGGGTCGGGTAATTTTAACAGTGAGAGATAGAAGATCAAAAATAAAATCCAGAGAATCACATTGTGTAAATGATAGAAATGTAATTGTATTTTGCAGAGAGAAATAAGTATTTGACCCCTCCCAACCATTAGGAGTTGTGGCCCCTACAGAGCAGTTATCGGCTCCTGGTTCCTGCATTACACACAGCTGTGTTACATTGTCTCCTGTCCACACAATGAATCAGTCACCTGTAACCTCTACAACATGGGAAGAGCACAGAGCTGTGTAAGGATGTCAGGGAAAAGATCCTAGACCTGCACAAGGCTGGAATGTGCTACAAGACCATAAGGAAGACAAAGCTGGGGGAGAAGAGACAACTGTGGGGGCAATAGGAAGAGAATGGAGGAAATACACCATGAGGTCACTCCACATCAATCTGGGGCTCCATGTAACATTTCACCTCGTGGGGGATCCAGGATCATGAGGAGGGGAGAGATCAGCCTAAATCTACACAGGGGGATCCAGGATCATGAGGAGGGGAGAGATCAGCCTAAATCTACACAGGGGATCCAGGATCATGAGGAGGGGAGAGATCAGCCTAAATCTACACAGGGGGATCCAGGATCATGAGGAGGGGAGAGATCAGCCGAAATCTACACGGGGGGATCCAGGATCATGAGGAGGGGAGAGATCAGCCTAAATCTACACGGGGGAACTTGTTACTGATCTCAAGGCAGCTGGGACCACTGTGACCAAGAAAACCATTGGTAACACATTACACCATATTGGATTAAATCCTGCAGTGCCGCACAGTCCCCCTGCTCCAGAAGGCACATTGCCCCTGTCTGAAGGTACCAGTGACACCTTGGTGATTGTGAGATGATTGGGAGAAGATGCTGTGCTCAGAGGAGACAAACATTGAGATCTTTGGCATTAACTCAACTCACCGTGTTTGGAGGAAGAGAAATGCTGCCTATGACCCAAAGAAGAACACCCTCCCCACAGTCAGGCATGGTGGGGAAAATATTATGTTTTGGGTGTTTCTCTGCTAAGGGCACAGGACGACTTCACCGCATCAATGGGACAATGGATGGAGCCATGTACCGTAATGTCCTGAGTGACAACCTCCTTCCCTCCACCAGGACAATAAAAATGGGTCGTGTCTGGGTCTTCCAGCACCACAATGACCCAAAACATCCAGCCAAGGCTACAAAGGAGCTGCACATTAAGGTGGCCTAGCTAGTCTGCAGACCTTAATCCCATAGAAAACATATGGAGCAGCTGAAGCTCCGAGTTACCAAGCGACAGCCTCAAAATCTTAATGATTTACAGATGATCTGCACAGAGGAGTGGAGCAAAATCCCTCCTGACATCAAACCTCATCATCAACTACAAGAAACATCTGACTGCTGTGCTGCCAACAAGGGTTTACACCAAGTATTAAGTCTTGTTTATCAGAGGGATCAAATACTTATTTCCTTCACTGTACAGGGCCGCACCCCGAGCCCAGGCCCCACAGCTGACATCCAGGCCCAGGCTGCGGCTCATGCTCTGACCCTGTGGGTGTGGCCAGCGGCATATGAGGACCTCTGACACTGCAACCAATAGTAACACAGAACACATCACATGACCTGATAGCGGGTCACGCAGCACCATCACCCCAAGTGAAACCCTTTTTTTACTGTATTTATGGGTATACATTTTTGTTCCTTATCTTGTATTCGTACTGGAGAGTAAACATTATTACACTCCTAAATACTCTGGCACAGTTCACCTGTACAATCTGATGATAACTCCCTGGTTTCCCCCAGTTTCATGCGCTGTGCTCCTCCTTTAAAACAGACTATGACCAGTAAATGAATAGACCTGTTACTTCCCTTATATCTGTCTAACTAGTGATGTACGGTGTGGGCATGCGCGGTGGCCATATTATGGCTCCACGAGGTGAAGCCTTATGTGTGCCTACGCATGCGCAGTGGGCGTGGCGGCCACATTGCAACTCCATGGATTGAGGCCACAAACACCCCTGCGCGTGCGGTGCGATATGTGTCAATAGGTGGAGCCTTACTCGCCCTTGTGCTTGCGCGGTGGCCATATTGCGACTCCATGGATTGAAGCCACAAACACCCATGCGCGTGCGCGGTCGGTGCGATATGTGTCAATAGGTGGAGCCTTACTTGCCCTTGTGCTTGCGCGGTGGTCATATTGCGACACCATGGATTGAAGCCACATACACCCCCGCGCATGCGCGGTCGGCGCGATGTGTGTCACTAGGTGGAGCCTTACTCGCCCTTGTGCTTGCGCGGTGGCCATATTGCGACTCCATGGATTGAAGCCACATACACCCCCGCGCATGCGCGGTCGGCGCGATGCGTGTCACATGCTTGTGACCACTTCCGCCTGCATCATTTTCGCTCCATATACCGGCGATGGCGGCGCTCAAGCAAACCTGGCTGTTAATATTTACCTCCAGGTGAGATTAATGTGACTACAATTATACACCTTATTTAACATGGGACACGAACACCATATGGGTGTGCCCCTGACGAAGTCATCAGAGGATGACGTAACGCGTAGGGAGACCTTTTCCTACCCTTAAGCTGTTTTGGACAGGGAAACTGATTGACTCCTCCAGGTCATGGCTGGGTAACCAGGTTCTAATTGACCAGTAACTCTGGTTATATTGATTAGATTTAGCAGCATATTGTCTATATATGGGTTGCACTGTGTTGCACTTTATTCTTTATGCTGCTTTATTCATATTATTACTGGTGTTACATGGTTTTATATGGCATAAGATATTTTTCCTGTCCATTTACACGTGACATAATGTGTGGTTTTATTCACCAAGAGCATGCTAACTTTGTCATTTAGCTTGTGAAACTGTATACTTCCAGGCCGTGTGTGACCGTTTTGTTTTTTTAATGAATTTTTCACCTAAATGTTGTTTGTGTCTTAATGTGCAATAAAGATATGTGATTTTGTATATGGTGATCGCCCATTTTTTGCTTGTCAGCTTTCTCTGCTTAAATTGCCCCAAGTGATGTGTCAGGGCCAGGAAGGCGCGGTCCCCGATAATCACCGCACAGGTCATGTGACTGCATCACTATCACTTCTAGCAGTGAGAGTCACAGAATACAGGGTGGAGCCTGCAGAGAACAAGCCCCACCCAGTGTGTAAGCCACACCTCCAGTGATAACTCCACCCCTGAGGAGCTGGTATTAGTGTGGCAGATTTGTCACCTTATCTTAAAACACCAGGGCCCCGTTATCTACACAATGGAACCAAAGTACATCCCCCTGGGCCATACATCCTCCCCCAAGTACCTGTGTGGTCACCCCCTCCGGCCCCCCTACACATACATGTGTGGTCACCTTCCCCAGCCTCCATGTACCTGTGTGATCACCTCCTGCAGCCCCGAACATGTGTGGCTACCTTCTCCCTCGGCCTCCTCCTCCTCCCTCAACCTCCCCTCCTTCCTCGGCCTCCCCTCCTTCCTCATCCTCCCCCCTCTGCCTCCCGTCCTTCCTCGGCCACCCCTCCCCTCGTGGCCACCCCTCTTCCTCCACTGACCTACCCTCCCCTCTTTCTCCTCCCCCTCCCTCTCCTCCCCCTCTTCCTCGGCCTCCCCTCTTCTTCCTCCTCCCTCGGCCTCCCCTCTTCTTCCTCCTCCCTCGGCCTCCCCTCTTCTTCCTCCTCCCTCGGCCTCCCCTCTTCTTCCTCCTCCCTCGGCCTCCCCTCTTCTTCCTCCTCCCTCGGCCTCCCCTCTTCTTCCTCCTCCCTCGGCCTCCCCTCTTCTTCCTCCTCCCTCGGCCTCCCCTCTTCTTCCTCCTCCCTCGGCCTCCCCTCTTCTTCCTCCCCTCTTCTTCCTCCTCCCTCGGCCTCCCCTCTTCTTCCTCCTCCTCCCTCCCCTCTTCTTCCTCCTCCTCCCTCAGCCTCCCCTCTTCCTCCTCCCTCAGCCTCCCCTCTTCTTCCTCCTCCTCCCTCCCCTCTCTTCTTCCTCCTCCTCCCCTCTTCTTCTTCCTCCCTCAGCCTCCCCTCTTCTTCCTCCTCCCTCAGCCTCCCCTCTTCTTCCTCCTCCCTCAGCCTCCCCTCTGCTTCTTCCTCCCTCAGCCTCCCCTCTTCTTCCTCCTCCCTCAGCCTCCCCTCTTCTTCCTCCTCCCTCAGCCTCCCCTCTTCTTCCTCCTCCCTCAGCCCCCCTCTTCTTCCTTCTCCCTCAGCCTCCCCTCTTCTTCCTCCTCCCTCAGCCTCCCCTCTTCTTCCTCCTCCCTCAGCCTCCCCTCTTCTTCCTCCTCCCTCAGCCTCCCCTCTTCTTCCTCCTCCCTCAGCCTCCCCTCTACCTCCTCCTCCCTCAGCCTCCCCTCTTCCTCCTCCTCCCTCAGCCTCCCCTCTTCCTCCTCCTCCCTCACCCTCCCCTCTTCCTCCTCCTCCCTCAGCCTCCCCTCCTCCTCCCTCAGCCTCCCCTCCTCCTCCCTCAGCCTCCCCTCCCCCTCTTCATCCTCCCTCGGCCTCCTCCCCTCTTCTTCTTCCTCCCTCGGCCTCCCCTCTTCCTCCTCCTCCCTCGGCCTCCCCTCTTCCTCCTCCTCCCCTCTTCTTCCTCCTCCCTCGGCATCCCTCTTCTTCTTCCTCCCTCGGCCTCCCCTCTTCCTCCTCCTCCTCGCCTCCCTCCCCTCTTCCTCCCTCCTCTCCCTCGGCCTCCCCTCTTCCTCCTCCTCCCTCGGCCTCCCCTCTTCCTCCTCCTCCCTCGGCCTCCCCTCTTCCTCCTCCTCCCTCGGCCTCCCCCTCTTCCTCCTCCTCCCTCGGCCTCCCCTCTTCCTCCTCCTCCCTCGGCCTCCCCTCTTCTTCCTCCTCCTCCCTAGGCCTCCCCTCTTCTTCCTCCTCCTCCCTAGGCCTCCCCTCTTCTTCCTCCTCCTCCCTAGGCCTCCCCTCTCTTCTTCCTCCTCCTCCCTAGGCCTCCCCTCTTCTTCCTCCTCCTCCCTAGGCCTCCCCTCTTCTTCCTCCTCCTCCCTAGGCCTCCCCTCTTCCTCCTCCTCCTCCCTCGGCCTCCCCTCTTCTTCCTCTCTCGGCCTCCCCTCTTCCTCATCCTCCTCCCTCGGCCTCCCCTCTTCCTCCTCTCCTCCTCCTCCTCGCCGCCTCCCCTCTTCCTCCTCCTCCTCCCTCGGCCTCCCCTCTTCCTCTCTCCTCCTCACTCGGCCTCCCCTCTTCCTCCTCCTCCTCCTCGGCTCTCCCCTCCTCCTCCTCTCTCTCGGCCTCCCCTCTTCCTCCTCTCTCGGCCTCCCCTCTTCCTCCTCTCTCGGCCTCCCCTCTTCCTCCTCTCTCGGCCTCCTCTTCCTCTCCTCTCCCTCCCTCTCCTCGGCCTCCCCTCTTCCTCTCCTCCCTCCCCTCCCTCTTCCTCCTCCTCCTCCCTCGGCCTCCCCTCTTCCTCCTTTCTCCTCCCTCGGCCTCCTCCTCCCTCTTCTCCTCCCTCGGCCTCCCCTCTCTTCTCCCCTCCTCCCCCTCCTCTCTCCTCTCCCTCTTCCTCTCCTCCCTCCTCTTCTCCTCCCTCCGGCCTCCCCTCTCTTCCTCCCCTCTCTCCCTCCTTCTCTCCTCCCGCCCCTCTCCTCTCCTCCTCTCCCCTCTTCCTCTCGTCCTCCCCTCTCTCTCCCTCCTCCCTCTTCTTCTCTGCTCCCCTCCCCTCCTCCTCCTCTTCTCTCCTCCCTCGCCTCCTCCCTCTCCTCGCTCCCCCCTCTCTCTCTCCTCGCCTCTCCCTCCTCTTCCTCCTCCCTCTCCTCCCCTCCTCCCTCCCTCCCCCTTCCTCCCTCCTCGCCTCTCCCCTCCCCTCTCCTCCTCCCTCCCTCCCCTCTCTTCCTCCTCGCCTCTCCCTCCTCCTCTCCTCCTCCCTCTCCCTCCCCTCCTCCCTCCCCCTCCCTCTCCTCCCCCTCTTCCACTCCCTCCTCTCCTCCCCTCTTCTCCTCCTCGCCTCCCCTCTTCTCCTCCGGCCTCCCCCTCTTCCCTCCTCTTCCTCGGCTCCCTCTCCTCCTCTCCTCCTCCCTCGCCTCCCCCTCTCTCCTCCCTCGGCCTCCTCCTCTCTCTCCTCCTCCTCCCCTCCCCTCTCCTCCTCCTCGCCTCCCCTCCCTCTCCCTGCCTCCCCTTCCTTCCTCGCCTCCTCTCCTCCTCCTCCCCTCCCCTCTTCCTCTCGCCTCCCTCTTCCTCTCCTCCTCTCTCTCCCTCCCCTCTTCTCCCCGGCCTCCCCCTTCCTCCCCTCTCCTCCCGCTCCTCCTCTCTCCCTCCTCCCTCTCTCCCCTCCTCTCCTCCTCCTCGGCCTCCCCTCTCTCTCCTTCCCTGCCTCCCTCCCCTTCCTCCCCGGCCTCCTCTCCTCTCCTCTCCTCCCTCTCCCTCTCTCCTCCTCTCCCTCCTCCCCTCCCTCCACGCCTCTCCTCTCCTCTCTCCTCTCCCCGGCCTCCCTCTCCTCCTCTTCGCCTCCCCTCTTCCTCCCTCGCCCCCCCTCCTTCCTCTCCCTCGGCCTCTCCCTCTCCTTCCTCCCTCGCTCCTCCTCCCCCTCCTTCCTCCTCCCCTCCTCCTCTTCCCTCCTCCCTCCTCGCCCTCCCTCCTTCCTCCTCCCTCCCCCTCCTCCCTCCCTCCTCCCTCCCCTCCCCTCCCCTCCTCTCTCCCCCCCCTCTCTCCTCCTCCTCCTCCCCCCTCTCCTCCTCCCCCTGCCTCCTCCTCCTTCCCTCCCCTCCTCCCTTCCCTCCTCTCCTCCCTCGTCCTCTCTCCCTCTTCCTCTCTCCTCCCTCTCCTTCTCCTCCCTCCTCCTCTTCCTCCCTCCCCTCTCTCCCTGCCTTCCCTCTTTCCTCCTCCCTCTCCCTCCCCCCTCTCTCCTCTTCCCCCTCGGCCTCCCCTCTTCTCTCCTCCTCCCGCCCCCTCTCCCTCTCCTCTTCCCTCCTCCCTCGCCTCTCCACCTCCCTCTCCCTCTCCCTCCTCCTCCGGCCTCTTCTCCCCTCTTCCTCCTCCTCGCCTCCCTCTTCTCCTCCTCCCTCTCCCTCCTCCTCTTCTCTCTCCCTCGGCCTCCCCTCTTCCTCCTCCCTCGGCCTCCCCTCTTCCTCCTCCCTCGGCCTCCCCTCTTTTTCCTCCCTCGGCCTCCCCTCTTTTTCCTCCCTCGGCCTCCCCTCTTTTTCCTCCCTCGGCCTCCCCTCTTCTTCCTCCCTCGGCCTCCCCTCACCTGTGTGGTCACCTCCTCCCTCGGCCTCCCCTCACCTGTGTGGTCACCTCCTCCGGCCTCCACTCCGGCCTCAGCTCCTTCAGTAGCCGCAGTGCTCCCTCCCTGTAGGCGGCCTCCAGCACGGTGAGCTCCAGGCGCGGCACCTCCGGGGACCCGGGGGGAACATGGAGGTAATTCGCCATCAGCGGGAGCCGGGAGCGGCCCCGGAGCAGAGACAGCAGCGCCCGGCCCGACGGCCCGCACAGTCCGCCCGTGTCACCTCACAGTCCGCCCGTGTCACCACACACAGCCCGGCCACACAGTCACCTCACAGTCACCACACCCGGAGGAGCGACACAATCACGACACCGGGCGGAGCGCGGAATACGGCAGAGACACAGCGACTGCGGCTCCACTGAATGGAAAATTCCGAGCCGGCAGACACGCCCCCCTCCTGACAGAGCGAGTGGCCTGACCCGTGACGTCACCGACTGTCACCCAGCTACCGTAAAATGCAGAACAAGTGTCCTGACCAATCAGGAAACAGCTCCAACTGTCACCTGATCATACCGCAACCTGTGACGTCACAGCACAGGCCGGAGGAGCGGCGCCGTAATGAACGGAATATAAGCGCAACCGCCAAACTGTGAATCACCGCAAGAAGGAACGAGAAACAACCAATGAAAACTGCCCGAGTGTGAGAATAATAATAATCATAATAATAATGATAATAATAATCATGATAATAATAATCAAAATAATAATAATGATGATAATCATAATAATGATAATAATAATAATCATAATAATAATGATAATAATAATCATGATAATAATAATCATAATAATAATGATGATAATCATAATAATAATAATGATAATAATAATAATCATAATAATCATAATAATAATAATCAAAATAATAATAATGATGATAATAATCATAATAATCATAATAATAATAATGATGATAATCATAATAATAATGATAATCATAATAATAATAATGATAATAATCATAATAATAATAATCAAAATAATAATAATGATGATAATAATCATAATAATAATAATCATAATAATAATAATAATAATAATAATAATAATGATAATCATAATAATAATAATGATAATAATAATGATAATAATCATAATAATAATCAAAATAATAATAATGATGATAATAATCATAATAATAATAATCATAATAATCATAATAATAATAATGATGATAATAATCATAATAATAATAATGATAATCATAATAATAATAATGATAATAATCATAATAATAATAATCAAAATAATAATAATGATGATAATAATCATAATAATAATAATCATAATAATAATAATGATAATAATGATAATAATCATAATAATCATAATAATAATAATGATGATAATAATCATAATAATAATAATAATAATAATAATAATCATAATAATAATCATAATGATAATCATAATGATAATCATAATAATAATCATGATGATAATAATAATAATAATAATAATAATAATAATACAGCGTCTCAGCATCACAATTCAATCCATAAAGTGACCACATCTATTATATAGAGTCATTACACACAGAGGGATCTATTTCATGTGTTTATTTCTGTTAATGTTGATGATTAATGAAAACCCAAAGGTCATTATCTCAGAAAATTAAAGTAGGGAGGATGAAGGGTTAAAAACTGCGCTGCTGTATTCCACCCGACACCAAAGGGGGAATATAATATTGATTTATTAGCCCTGACACATGACAATATGATATTGATTCATCCTGGGGAAGAGGCCGGGGAGCCCGGAAACACGATGACTTATAAATCAGTATCACAGTCACCCTTTGATGTGTGGTGGAATACAGCAGCACAGTGTTTAACCCTTCATTATCCATTCTTAAATGTTCAGAGATAATGACCTTTGGGTTTGTATTAATCATCAACATTAACATAAATAAACCCATGACATACCTCCCTGTGTGTGTAATGACTCTATATAATAGATGTGGTCACTTCATGTGTTGGATTATGATATAAAGTCACTTTGTGATGATCTCATTCATTGTGCTGCTCCTGTATACAGTGATACAAGACAGCCAGCAGTGATCTATAACCCCACTATGTGATGTGGCGGGGTCAGGGGCTCGGGGTGCGGCTCCCCTCTTTCTCTCTATAGGTTGGAGTTGCACCCGCCGCGCTCTCTGCAGTCTTGTCAGGGTTTTCCTCTATACACTCCTATGCCCCTGTGTCCTGTGGTCGGGGGTGGGGGGGGAAGGTGTTGGGGGTCTCCGTGCTGATTTCACCCCATCCCCGCTCTGCACTGGATACCTGTATGTTCTATCCCAGAATCTAAGTGCCACGGTGTTATTATCGCCCCCAGGTGGTGGTGTCACACTTGACAGCAACAGAAGGGTATTCACACCAGACTGTAACCGCACACAACACCTTTCTGCCTCCAGGCCTGAAGGGGGAGCTCTAAGCCTGGGTTCAGGGCAGCTCCCCTATAAATTCTGGTCTGGGGTAGAGTTAGCCAGTTCAGTATGGAGCAGAACTGAGGAAGACACCTGTGGACTGGAGCAGTGCTAAGCTCGTTCCAGGATAGCTAAGCCTAGCTGAGGGACCTACAGTAAGGCAAGGGTCTGAGGAAGGAGAGGAGAGTCTGGGGAGCGGAGCAGTGTCGAGCTCACCCCAGAGGAACAGCACCAAGAAACGGACACCGGAGTCCGAGGTTGTGCAGGGCCTAACGACACGGCAGCCAATACCGGAGGGTGGGGGAGTCCAAGTCCCCCAGCCACACTGTGCCTGGAGGCAAAGCAGCGTATAGAGCCCAGGAGCAGCCGCCCGAACCCAGGGGCTAATAAAGGACTCGAGTTGCCTGCCATACCGGCACCAAGCAAGAGAGAGAGGGCCGCAGCTCAGCTCATGCAGCAGAGACCCGTTACCAAGCGCAGAACCTACCGGGTGAGGAGAACCCCGAGCTGCTCTCAGGTGGCCGGACTCAACCTTCCAACTGCCAGTGCTGCCGTTACACCAGTAAGAGGACTGAGGAACCTACAAACCGTGAGTCTGTCTGTTACTTTGCACCCTCCATCCTGCACCCTACACCCTTACCACATCCACTGCCCCAGGGATCCACTCCACCCGTGGGGAGCCGCTCCATCCCTGCTGCCCGTCCATCACCCCTGGAGGTTCTGCAGCAGTGGTGGCTGTCTATTGCCACAAACCACGGGTGGCGTCACAAATAACTCCCTTTTCTATCATCCCTTTCTCTACCGAGCCAGAATCCCCTCTACAGCCGCCCCCAGGGCCACGGAACCGGGACTCGACCCCTGTGACTCCCCAGAACTGTGTGATAGCCCGATTCCGAGTATCCCATACCCTGGGGCGGCTCAGCTTTCTGGCATCACGAACAGGATCCCGTAGCTCGGTATCGCCGGGTGCTGTGAACTGTGTTAAATACGTGTTTCTGACTGTTGCCATCACTAAAGCGCGAGGTGCGCGGGAAGCCGAGGGAGCGTATCATTGTGGGCAGTACGAAAAGAGTGCGAAACAAGGCCCGACCTGCGCTCTGATGACATCCGGTGGGGATGAGAAACCCTGTCCCACCGGCGGAACTAAAGTTGAACATCCCCACATAATTGAGAGACCGGGACGGTTAAGATTCACTAAGGGGGAGGAGAATGTCGGATCGGGAAGAGAGGCACGCAGCCGTTCCCACAGTATTAAATCCAGCCCCAGTAGTAGACCGAGCACCCACCACGCCACGGTGCAAGCCATGTCACCGGTAATGCCATTCCTAATGCCGTACACACCAGGAGCGACGTGGTTGCCGCAATACTCAGGGGAACCAAACACCCTGACAGACTTCAGGGAGAGACTGGACAGTTATTATAGAGTGCACCCCCTGACGGAAGATCAGCGGACCCTGATAAAGACACTGTTGAGCATGTAATAGCCAGGCTGAAAGCTACTTTTGATACCTATACTGCTGCTCAGGTGGAAATAAGATTCTTTAGGTGCAGGCAGAAGCCGCAGGAGAGCGCACGGGACTTTGCATTGAATCTACAGGAAGCGCTTAGGGCATTGAAACAGACAGACCCTACTCTGGTGCAGGAGGAGGATAAATTGCTCATTGACCAGTTTATTGATGGACTTCTATCCCCTGCCCACAGAGTGCAACTGCGCATGATGGTTATACAGAGCCCTGATCTGGACTTTGTTCAGTTTAAGGACAGATCCATCCGTATATTGCAGGAAGAAGGACCCGTGACTCAGAGACTGCACCACGCCTGGACATAACCTATCATCAGCAGGGGGCGCAGGAACCACAGGCCACGGTGGGGGCAAGTGCACAGACTATGGAGCCTATCACCAATGAGGCTCTAAAAGATTGAAGCCCTGACTAAGAGCATAACTGAGATGGCTAAGGCGATGCAAAAGCTGCAAGGATCCAAGCCGGCAGAGAAGATCGGGTTGGCTTCCAACAGAGATGACGTCCCGTGGATGTGACACAGGAGATGCCCAACGGCCAGAGGACGACCCATCTGCCGCTGCTGCAACAAACCACGTCACTTTGCCAGGGAATGTACTTTAAACGAGAATACCCTGGGGCAGTAGGCCCCCCTCAGGAATAAGTCCCCTAGGACCACCAAGCTGGCGTGACAGGTACGTGGGAGGACGCCCGGTCCTGCCCATCATGCTAGATGGCACAGGTGACATCAATACTGTATATCCTTTATAACAAGTATTGGGCAGACTCTGACATTTCACGTTGCCCAGATGATGACTTTACAATATTGGCGAGTAACGGTAAACCTGTGCCACGGATTGTGTTTAAAGAAATAACCATACAGGTGGGGCAGGTGGGATTGAAGTCCCAGGGGTTAATAATTGTTGATGTTGATAGAAATTAACGTAACCCAATGATTATTTTAGGCACTAATGTGATAGAAAACTGTCTTGCAGAAATGATTGTCTTGTTACAGCAGATTGCAGAGAGGACAGCAACAAGTCCTGCAGAAAGAAATAAAAGCACTGATGCTGAGACAGCAGGTAGAGTTGTCCGGAAGTGAAATTGGCAGTGCAAGAGTAAGTGATCCAATACCCCCATTGTAATACCCCTGAAAAGTGAAATGTTGGTCTGGTGTAATAGGCCTTAGAGGGCAAGATTACCAAGCCCTGCTGCAGCCAGAGTACTCAGACAGTAGGCCCACTGTACTGACAGCCAGAGGAGTAGTTGAGGTACGCAGGGGGAGGGTACCAGTCCATATCCTAAATTGTGGGGAAGAAGAAGTCACCCTGCCAAAGTATGCTACCATTGCTAAACTGTATACTGCCGATAACAACTCCATCCAGGCAGGTGGACCCTTGAACCTGTCTGATCAGGCGGAGGATAACGGCTCAGAGGGAAACATGGAGGATTGGTGCCAGAAGTTACATGTAGGCACCGATTCTGCACCCTCCCATTCAAAGCTTGGAATATACCGGGCAGTGAGGGAGTACGAGAAGATCTTCAGTAAACATCCGCTAGACATTGGGCAGGTAAAAGGGGATTGGACATCACATACCCACAGGTAATCATCCACCCATAAAGGAGAGGTATATGCCTGTGCCACCAGCTCACCATCAATGTGCCAGAGACGTGCTAAAGGAAATGAAGGAGGCTGGGGTGATAAGAGACAGTTGTAGCCCCGGGGCAGCTATTCTAGTCCTGGTTAGAAAGAAGGATGAGGCCATGAGAATGTGCGTAGATTACCGGCAAATCAATCACATTACACACAAGGATGCATACCCATTACCTAGGATTGAGGAGTCATTAGCTGCAATAAAATCTGCTAACTACTTTTCCACCCTTGATCTGACTAGTGGGTACTGGCAGGTTCCTGTGGCCGAGGCCGACAG
The DNA here is from genome assembly GCA_033576535.1 of Allobates femoralis. Lineage (NCBI taxonomy): Eukaryota > Metazoa > Chordata > Amphibia > Anura > Aromobatidae > Allobates > Allobates femoralis. Next base: position 622,850,319 of record JARQOC010000004.1, read on the forward strand.
AGGGAAGACAGCGTTCACCACGCCGATGGGCCTCTGTGAGTTCAACTGTATGCCATTCGGACTCTGTAATGCACCCGGTACATTCCAGAAACTGATGGAGAGCTGCCTAGGACACAAGAACTTCAAAACCATCTTATTGTACCAGGATGACGCCATAGTCTACTCCACATCATTACATCTTAAATAATCACACCTTCCAATCATACCACAGCAATTAAAGGGGTGATTTCATTAACCCTATCCTCTCCATAGGGTGATTCTCATAAATACGTTTTCTCCTACAAAAAGCATGCACACTTACCACAATACCAGATCACTAAAATCTCATTGTGATAATACGACTAAAATAATAATAATGATAATGGAATTCACAGAATGTCATTCTAATACACATCAATCATAGAAACGTATCCTCACCATTATACACACAAACCTAATTATACTTCATCTCTTAGATTATTAATCCAAACACTAAAAAATTCATACACATATAAATCCTATCTGGATATTCCAGAATACATAAAAACCAATATATCCCCTTAAAGGGCCAGTACTGAATTTTTTTCCATGTTAGATCTGTGGATAGTCGAGAAGGGAGTGGAGAAAAAGAGAATAGAAGTAGAGAAAGTGAGGGATCAGGTGAATAAAGGATAGGAGGGATTCTAAGGATAGAAATGCATTTATTCCCATTCAGGCTAATTCACAGATTGACCCTCATTAATAACCCTACACCCAGGGGCGTAACTACAATAGGAGCAGGGGTACACCCAACTCCCACAAACATTGAGGAAGGGAACAATGCACAGGAGTCACAAATGTACAATGTTTACAGGGTTCACAATCTATGTCACAGGAATTATTTGACACTGAGATTCATTTTTTAGAGATTAATAATCACGATTTGGTAGGAAAATCCTGCAGATCACAAAGATCCCCATCAGTGACCCATGATCAAATACACATAAGGGATGATCAAGTAGTTGTACAGATAGGGGAAGTGTCACGAGAACTAGATGGTGGAGGACACTGGGAAGGGACACATTGTAGTAAGGGAGGTCATTTATTGAATACGGTTGAAGAGGCACAAGTAATTGGAGGAGTTATAAAGGTGGAGCATAATAAGAAGGAGTTCAATATAAAGGAGAGGAGTTAGGATTTGGGGAAAACATCTCTGAAATCCTCGAATAATCTGACAAATATTAAATCGGGAATAAAAGATACGGATAATAGTGAACCGCTTCCTATATTGGAACAGGTTAAGGAAGCTTTCTCCATAATGGTAGAGGAGGGGAATGGTCCTAGTAATATAATAGAAGAAAACCCATTAGTGGTACATACATCTAATGTATGTTAGTTGGCAGTGCCAATACGAGAAGAGTTACGCCAAGCAGGTGAACTCACACCCCAGAATCTAGAAAAAAGAGGGCAACACCAAATGAGGGATACTAAAATAACTCAGTTTTCTCAGGTGGCCTTAGGTCGTCACGTAAAAAGAAAAAGGGGAGAGGGTGTGTGGAGCCCACTGGGACGGGGTACTCGGTACCGGACCGGGTTGCTACTGGGGATGTCACGGAGGGCCTGGTCCGGACCGTGTCCCAGGTTCCGCAAGTAAAAGGGGGTATTTACAAGGGATAAATGTTTGTCGTGACGCCACCCACGGTGTGTGGTCAGTATTGGGACCACCGCTGCTGCAGAACCTCCGGGGATGATGTTAGGCAGCTTAGATGGAACAGCTCTCCGTAGGTAGAGGCGGGTTCCCCGGGGCAGTGGTTGTTATAGTCTATGGTGGATGTGATAATAAGGGATGATAGTGGAGACGGGTTGAAGGAACACACACTCACGTTTCTGTAGTTTTCCAAAGCTTCACTGCAGATGTTGTAGCAGATTGTCCACGGAATCTGTACTGGGGCTGGGTTGCTCCCACCCTGTCCGGGTCCTCAGCTTCCCTCTCTTGCGCTGTGTGTGTGTGGCCCTGCTGCTGCTTCTAGCTGAGCTGCTGGCACTGTCTCTCTCCTCACAGGTACCCCCTTAGCTAGGCAACTTGAATCTTCTGTGTGGTGCTGACCCCGCCGTGTTGCTTTGCTCTGGTACAGTGTCGATCTAGAAACTCCACCATTCCTGGATTTACTGTGCTGTCTGTGTCAGTCACAGTCTCGGATCCGGTGTCCGTTCTGTGCGCTCCTCTGGGGCAAGTGGTGATGGCACTCAGTCTCCCAGATGTGTTCCATTGCTCTTAGTTCTCCTTTCCTCAGACCCTGGCTAGGCCTGGAATCAGTGAGCAGACTGTAGAGAAGCCTCTCGCAGCTCCTTTACACTACAGTCTCCCTCAGTTCTCCCAGGAACTGGACTCTTCACAGTACTACCTTGTACTCAACTCTCCTCTAGACTTAACTAACTACTTCCTCTTGACCTGGAGTATATAAGGGAGCTGGGTTAGCTCCCCCTCCTGGCCCAGAGGTGCTAGTGTCAGTGTGTTGTGGGGAGGGAACCCGTGTGATGTTACTGTGGCACATTAACCCCTGGGGTGCCACAGGTGTAGAAGTGGAAGAAGGATCACAGCAAAACGATGCAACAGCAACAAATCAACGAATGCAGAAGAGAACAAAGGTAGTGCAGATCTCCAGAAGGACAATGGAGGTGGGGCGAGGGGGTGTTACAAGGTTGGGTGAGGGCTTGTCATTCTGCCCCGTATCAGATCTAAATCATTTTGAATTATATTTGGATGTAAATGAATACATCAGGACATTGACCATCAAACGACATTTTATGGTAGAAGAAAAGATAGGGAAGGGCAGGAGTGAAGGAAAGCCACCTCTGACCCCCTACAGACATGTAGAGATAAATGTGGGCTGGAAGCATTTTTCCCCCCATATTGTCCTTTATTGGGATAGGAGTTTTATTGATGATCTATTCTTTGGAAGGGCACGGAAGAACAAGCCTTGACATTTACACTAGAGTTAAATAGTAATTCTTGGGGCCTTCAATTTACAGTCACAATGTCGAAGGCCGAGATAACCTTTGTGGATTGAAACATTTGGTCTGGGTAGAATGTCCACGTCCACACACTTCAAGTCAGTTGATGTAAATACCTGAGATATGACAGTGGACACCTATCCAGATGGCTTAAAAATATCCCATATGGCCAATATTGGCGGAGACGCAAAAATTGCTCTGATCAAGAAGACTATGAAAGGGAAGCAAAGAGAGATTTGTTCAAAAAGGGATACCCCAAAAAATGATTGAAGGGTGCCTATGATCGGACAGCCGCATTGACTCGGGCATCATGCATTGAGGAGGCTCGAGCTAAGGCCTGTGGAGATTGGAGTCTTGTGACGACTTTTAATAAGTCCCGCAGCAAAATGAAACAATCGCTAGATAAACATTGGTTCATTGTGGAGGGGGACCCCGTACTGGTGAATGTACTACCAAAAAGACCTCATATAGTGTTCAGAGAAAAATTGCAGAATATGAAGTTGGGTGTCCCCAAGTAATACAATATTAAGAACGGGGAATGAGAGAAATGAAGAAGAGCGAGCCCAGAGGGGTTGCTTTAAATGTAGATCCCCTGGTTGTTTGATTAATTCTGGTGCCACGATGTTTCATTTAGAAGTAACAAAGGAAACCTTCAATATTAATTGTAGGGTTAACTGTCAATCTACTTATGTGATCTATGTGTTACAATGTCCGTGCGGACTCCAGTATGTGGGCAGAACGATACAAAAAATGCATCTCTGTGCATCGTCTTGCTGTGTCCGTGTTCTCCAGTCATTGTCTCTGTGCATCCTCTTGCTGTGTCCACGTGCTCCAGTCATTGTCTTTGTGCATTGTCTTGCTGTGTCCACGTGCTCCGGTCATTGTCTTTGTACATCGTCTTGCTGTGTCCCTGTGCTCCGGTCATTGTCTTTGTGCATCGTCTTGCTGTGTCCACGTGCTCCGGTCATTGTCTTTGTGCATCATCTTGCTGTGTCCGTGTTCTCCGGTCATTGTCTTTGTACATCGTCTTGCTGTGTCCACGTGTTCCGGTCATTGTCTTTGTGCATCGTCTTGCTGTGTCCACGTGCTCCGGTCATTGTCTTTGTACATCGTCTTGCTGTGTCCGTGTTCTCTGGTCATTGTCTTTGTGCATCGTCTTGCTGTGTCCACGTGCTCCGGTCATTGTCTTTGTGCATCGTCTTCCTGTGTCCACGTGCTCCGGTCATTGTCTTTGTGCATCGTCTTGCTGTGTCCACGTGCTCCGGTCATTGTCTTTGTGCATTGTCTTGCTGTGTCCATGTGCTCCGGTCATTGTCTTTGTGCATCGTCTTGCTGTGTCCACGTGCTCCGGTCATTGTCTTTGTGCATTGTCTTGCTGTGTCCATGTGCTCCGGTCATTGTCTTTGTGCATCGTCTTGCTGTGTCCACGTGCTCCGGTCATTGTCTTTGTGCATCGTCTTGCTGTGTCCACGTGCTCCGGTCATTGTCTTTGTGCATCGTCTTGCTGTGTCCACGTGCTCCGGTCATTGTCTTTGTGCATCGTCTTGCTGTGTCCACGTGCTCCGGTCATTGTCTTTGTGCATCGTCTTGCTGTGTCCACGTGCTCCGGTCATTGTCTTTGTGCATCGTCTTGCTGTGTCCCTGTGCTCCGGTCATTGTCTTTGTGCATCCTCTTGTTGTGTCCACGTGCTCCGGTCATTGTCTTTGTGCATCGTCTTGCTGTGTCCACGTGCTCCAGTCATTGTCTTTGTGCATCGTCTTGCTGTGTCCGTGTTCTCCGGTCATTGTCTTTGTGCATCGTCTTGCTGTGTCCGTGTGCTCCGGTCATTGTCTTTGTGCATCGTCTTGCTGTGTCCACGTGCTCCGGTCATTGTCTTTGTACATCGTCTTGCTGTGTCCCTGTGCTCCGGTCATTGTCTTTGTGCATCGTCTTGTTGTGTCCACGTGCTCCGGTCATTGTCTTTGTGCATCGTCTTGCTGTGTCCCTGTGCTCCGGTCATTGTCTTTGTGCATCGTCTTGCTGTGTCCACGTGCTCCGGTCATTGTCTTTGTGCATCGTCTTGCTGTGTCCGTGTTCTCCGTCATTGTCTTTGTGCATCGTCTTGCTGTGTCCGTGTTCTCCGGTCATTGTCTTTGTGCATCGTCTTGCTGTGTCCACGTGCTCCGGTCATTGTCTTTGTGCATCGTCTTGCTGTGTCCACGTGCTCCGCTCATTGTCTTTGTGCATCATCTTGCTGTGTCCACGTGCTCCGGTCATTGTCTTTGTGCATCGTCTTGCTGTGTCCGTGTTCTCTGGTCATTGTCTCTGTACATCGTCTTGCTGTGTCCGTGTTCTCCGGTCATTGTCTTTGTACATCGTCTTGTTGTGTCCACGTGCTCTGGTCATTGTCTTTGTGCATCGTCTTGCTGTGTCCACGTGCTCCGGTCATTGTCTTTGTGCATCGTCTTGCTGTGTCCGTGTTCTCCGGTCATTGTCTTTGTACATCGTCTTGTTGTGTCCACGTGCTCTGGTCATTGTCTTTGTGCATCGTCTTGCTGTGTCCCTGTGCTCCGGTCATTGTCTTTGTGCATCGTCTTGCTGTGTCCACGTGCTCCGGTCATTGTCTTTGTGCATCGTCTTGCTGTGTCCGTGTTCTCCGGTCATTGTCTTTGTACATCGTCTTGCTGTGTCCACGTGCTCCGGTCATTGTCTTTGTGCACCGTCTTGCTGTGTCCACGTGCTCCGGTCATTGTCTTTGTGCATCGTCTTGCTGTGTCCGTGTTTCTCCGGTCATTGTCTTTGTACATCGTCTTGCTGTGTCCACGTGCTCCGGTCATTGTCTTTGTGCATTGTCTTGCTGTGTCCGTGTTCTCCGGTCATTGTCTTTGTGCATCGTCTTGCTGTGTCCACGTGCTCCGGTCATTGTCTTTGTGCATCATCTTGCTGTGTCCGTCTTCTCCGGTCATTGTCTTTGTGCATCGTCTTGCTGTGTCCACGTGCTCCGGTCATTGTCTTTGTGCATCGTCTTGCTGTGTCCACGTGCTCCGGCCATTGTCTTTGTGCATCGTCTTGCTGTGTCCACGTGCTCCGGTCATTGTCTTTGTGCATCGTCTTGCTGTGTCCGTGTTCTCCGGTCATTGTCTTTGTGCATCGTCTTGCTGTGTCCACGTGCTCCGGTCATTGTCTTTGTGCATCGTCTTGCTGTGTCCACGTGCTCCGGTCATTGTCTTTGTACATCGTCTTGCTTGTCCACGTGCTCCGGTCATTGTCTTTGTGCATCGTCTTGCTGTGTCCCTGTGCTCCGGTCATTGTCTTTGTGCATCGTCTTGTTGTGTCCACGTGCTCCGGTCATTGTCTTTATGCATCGTCTTGCTGTGTCCACGTGCTCCGGTCATTGTCTTTGTGCATCGTCTTGCTGTGTCCGTGTTCTCCGGTCATTGTCCATGATCCGGCAGTCCTATAGTCAATGAATGGAGTCAGGGTCGGCTGCAGAGCCCCCATCTCGGGTTCACTGCTGACCCGAGCAGTTGGATTCCCAATGATCAGTATAGGGAAAGAGAACTTGATTTTTGGGGAATAACCCTTTAGTTTTTGGTAATTGTAGTGCTGCCATTAACCATTGGATTCACAGAAGAGCGTCCATCTTGCTTTCATGTGTTATTTTTCCCTCGTGTTTCGCCGGCTCCGTCATTCGCTCTGAGCCTTGTAAACAAACTCTGTCATTAGATATTAAATACTTCTCCCTCCTGCAAAAGATCCACAGAGTAAAGTTCACATTCCGCAGGAGCTGAGCAAACATTGAACTTGGCTCTGCTGCAGATAGGGCTATCAGGATACAACCTCCGCTGTTATCAGCCTTTATCTAATGGGACAAAACAATGCCACAAAGTATCACAGAGAAAGGTAGGAGAGGGGCAGATATTGATCAGAGGTGGGTGTCAGCTAGGACTACGAGGGGGCTCTACAGCTGGGGGTGTCACCTAGGACTACAAGGGGGCACTACAGCTGGGGGTGTCAGCTAGAGCTACGAGGGGGGCACTACAGCTGGGGGTGTCAGCTAGGACTATGAGGGGGCTCTACAGCTGGGGGTGTCAGCTAGGACTACGAGGGGGCTCTACAGCTGGGGGTGTCACCTAGGACTACAAGGGGGCACTACAGCTGGGGGTGTCAGCTAGAGCTACGAGGGGGGCACTACAGCTGGGGGTGTCAGCTAGGACTAGAAGGGGGCACTACAGATGGGGGTGTCAGCTAGGCCTACGAAGGAGGCATTACAGCTGGGGGTGTCAGCTAGGACTACAAGAGGGGGCGCTACAGCTGGGGGTGTCAGCTAGGACTACAAGGGGGGCACTACAGCTAGGGGTGTCAGCTAGGACTTCAAGGGGGCACTACAACTGGGGGTGTCAGCTAGGACTACGAGGGGGGCACTACAACTGGGGGTGTCAGCTAGGACTACGAGGGGGGCACTACAACTGGGGGTGTCAGCTAGGACTAGAAGGGGGCACTACAGATGGGGGTGTCAGCTAGGCCTACGAAGGAGGCATTACAGCTGGGGGTGTCAGCTAGGACTACAAGAGGGGGCGCTACAGCTGGGGGTGTCAGCTAGGACTACAAGGGGGGCACTACAGCTAGGGGTGTCAGCTAGGACTACGAGGGGGGCACTACAGCTGGGGGTGTCAGCTAGGACTACAAGGAGGCATTACAGCTGGGGGTGTCAGCTAGGACTATGAGGGGGCACTACAGCTGGGGGTGTCAGCTAGGACTATGAGGGGGCTCTACAGCTGGGGGTGTCAGCTAGGACTACGAGGGGGCTCTACAGCTGGGGGTGTCAGCTAGGACTACAAGAGGGGGCGCTACAGCTGGGGGTGTCAGCTAGGACTACAAGGGGGGCACTACAGCTAGGGGTGTCAGCTAGGACTACGAGGGGGGCACTACAGCTGGGGGTGTCAGCTAGGACTACAAGGAGGCATTACAGCTGGGGGTGTCAGCTAGGACTATGAGGGGGGCACTACAGCTGGGGGTGTCAGCTAGGACTATGAGGGGGCTCTACAGCTGGGGGTGTCAGCTAGGACTACGAGGGGGCTCTACAGCTGGGGGAGTCAGCTAGGACTACGAGGGGGCTCTACAGCTGGGGGTGTCAGCTAGGACTATGAGGGGGCTCTACAGCTGGGGGTGTCAGCTAGGACTACGAGGGGGCTCTACAGCTGGGGGTGTCAGCTAGGACTATGAGGGGGCTCTACAGCTGGGGGAGTCAGCTAGGACTATGAGGGGGCTCTACAGCTGGGGGTGTCAGCTAGGACTATGAGGGGGCTCTACAGCTGGGGGTGTCACCTAGGACTACAAGGGGGCACTACAGCTGGGGGTGTCAGCTAGGACTACGAGGGGGCTCTACAGCTGGGGGTGTCAGCTAGGACTACAAGGGGGGCACTACAGCTGGGGGTGTCAGCTAGGACTACGAAGGGGGCACTACAACTGGGGGTGTCAGCTAGGACTAGAAGGGGGCACTACAGCTGGGGGAGTCAGCTAGGACTATGAGGGGGCACTACAGCTGGGGGTGTCAGCTAGGACTATGAGGGGGCTCTACAGCTGGGGGTGTCAGCTAGGACTATGAGGGGCTCTACAGCTGGGGGTGTCAGCTAGGACTATGAGGGGGCTCTACAGCTGGGGGTGTCAGCTAGGACTACGAGGGGGCTCTACAGCTGGGGGTGTCAGCTAGGACTATGAGGGGGCTCTACAGCTGGGGGTGTCAGCTAGGACTATGAGGGGGCTCTACAGCTGGGGGTGTCAGCTAGGACTACGAGGGGGCTCTACAGCTGGGGGTGTCAGCTAGGACTACAAGTGGGCACTACAGCTGGGGGAGTCAGCTAGGACTATGAGGGGGCACTATAGCTGGGGGTGTCAGCTAGGACTATGAGGGGGGCACTACAGCTGGGGGTGTCAGCTAGGACTATGAGGGGGCACTATAGCTGGGGGTGTCAGCTAGGACTACAAGTGGGCACTACAGCTGGGGGAGTCAGCTAGGACTATGAGGGGGCTCTACAGCTGGGGGTGTCAGCTAGGACTACAAGGGGGCACTATAGCTGGGGGTGTCACCTAGGACTACGAGGGGGGCACTACAGCTGAGGGGGGTCACCTAGGACTGCATGGGGGCACTACAGCTGGGGGTGTCAGCTAGGACTACGAGGGGGGCACTACAGCAGGGGGTGTCAGCTAGGACTAGAAGGGGGCTCTACAGCTGGGGGTGTCAGCTAGGACTATGAGGGGGCACTACAGCTGGGGGTGTCAGCTAGGGCTACGAGGGGGACACTACAGCTGGGGGTGTCACCTAGGACTACAAGTGGGCACTACAGCTGGGGGAGTCAGCTAGGACTATGAGGGGGCACTATAGCTGGGGGTGTCAGCTAGGACTATGAGGGGGCTCTACAGCTGGGGGTGTCAGCTAGGACTATGAGGGGGCTCTACAGCTGGGGGTGTCAGCTAGGACTACGAGGGGGCTCTACAGCTGGGGGTGTCAGCTAGGACTACGAGGGGGCACTACAGCTGGGGGTGTCAGCTAGGACTACAAGTGGGCACTACAGCTGGGGGAGTCAGCTAGGACTAAGGGGCACTAAGCTGGGGGTGTCAGCTAGGACTACAAGTGGGCACTACAGCTGGGGGTGTCAGCTAGGACTATGAGGGGGCACTAAGCTGGGGGTGTCAGCTAGGACTACAGTGGGCACTACAGCTGGGGGGTCAGCTAGGACTATAGGGGCACTATAGCTGGGGGGTCAGCTAGGACTAGAGGGGGCCTACAGCTGGGGGTGTCAGCTAGGACTACGAGGGGGCACTATAGCTGGGGTGTCACTAGGACTACAAGGGTGCACTACAGCTGGGGGGGTCAGCTAGGACTACAAGGGGGCACTACAGCTGGGGGTGTCAGCTAGGACTACGGGGGCACTACAGCAGGGTGTCAGCTAGGATAAAGGGTGCACTACAACTGGGGTGTCAGCTAGGTACAGAGGGGCACTACAGCTGGGGGTGTCAGCTAGGACTATAAGGGGGCACTACAGCTGGGGGTGTCAGCTAGGGCTAACGAGGGACACTACAGCTGGGGGTGTCACTAGGACAAAGGGGGGCACTACAGCTGGGGTGTCAGCTAAAACTACAAGGGGGCACTACAGCTGAGGGTGTCAGATAGGACTACGAGGAGCACTACAGCTGAGGGTGTCAGATAGGACTACGAGTGGGTTCTTTCAGCTGTCTTGGTGGCAGTGGAATGCTGGGTAATAAGGGGTTATTGTCAGCTTTGTATTGCCATCTGGCATTAAGCACGAGATTCTTAATGTCGCGCCAATATTAGATTTTGCCATTAAGAATCTTAAATAGTAAAGAAGACTCAACACACATAGAAAAAAACATTATTTTAGAAATAAAAAAACAAAAACATTTCTAGACTTCATTTTTACTACCCCCTCATACCCATCGTTGATCCTCTGCGACGTTTTCTCTCTGCCAGCCACGACGCACTCTCAACCCTGCCTCATCAGAGGCCTCTGTGAACAAAGTGTCCTATCCCCACAGCCTCTGAACATTTAATGTTGCAGACAGGTAAGCAGGGAGTAACTGAGGTCACCAGAGGACACCGTTGCCATAGTAACCGCTAGCTAGTGGTTACTATGGCACAGGTGTCCTCAGGTGAGTCACCGCTTAACTGCCCATAGTTCTCAGCTCATTCATTCAGTGTTCAGAGGTCATGGGAATAGGACACTTTGTTCTTCTCCGTGGCCTCTGATGAAGCAGAGATGAGAGTACGGTGTGGTCGGCGGAAAGAAGATGTCGCAGAGGCTCGAGTATGTGAATGAGGGGTTAATAAATAAATATTAATATTTACAGGTATTATTAGATATTACAGATGGTAAAGTCAGTTATGCACATAAAAGATAAAAGGGATACACACAGAATTACAGACACATGTGATCAGTTACCTTAATGCTGGGGCACCACAAGGGGCAGCGTGGAGCCAACCAAGTTCCTGGGAACAATGCCTGTTCAGATGAAATACCCAGATGGAGACGAGGTGGGCCATTCTTATACCATACGTTGCCTGCCCCTGTCCGGCCCATCTCCCACCCAGGGGCCGTCCTAAAGTTCCCACTCCCTGTGTTGTGATATGAGATATTCAAAAGCTATTATGGGTCATAACTTTGCCTCAGAGTGTCGTAGGCGGAAGACAATGCCCTTAAATTTTCAGTTATGATTTAGCTTTGTAATGATGGGACACATGACCACTCTGCTGGTATCCCACTGGCCAATATCAAGTTTAGGGTACTTATGATCATCGCACACTTATGTAAAAATATGTGCGATGACCGTCTATGTCTCTAGATGCAGTATTTATATTTGACATATTTACAGGAGGGAAGGGACGTGAAATATTAAAAGTTATTCCTCAGCACCTCTCGGTCTGGGTTGTGAAAGAACTTCCTTTCAATTTCAAGGCAATTGGAAATCAATTCTTACAGCTAGCTGGGGGGGAGTCTTCCTTTGTATAATTGGCAGGGAAATTTAATTGTCACCTAACTCTATTGCTTAGGAAACCCCATTGTGTGGCCAAGGAGATCATTTCCTCAGGTTAATTACCATACTGATTAAATAAGCCTCAGGCCCGAAAGGTTGGGGCTATCTTCCTAGGAGTGAGATATGGTGGCCTCTGACAAAATGGCTACTTGTAGGAATATTGATTTATTCCTTACACCGGGTCTAATATTGGCCCGACATTAAGAATCTCGGGCATAATGCCAGCAGCCAATACAAAGCTGGCATTAACCCCTTATTACCAACCATGCCATCGCCACCCAAGCCGCTGGAAGAGCTGGGTAAAGCGCCTGGGAATGGTGCTGTCAGGAAAATATGAATTCTCGTCATTGTTTTAAAATGTTTGAAAAGTCAGCCAGAGATTTCTTACTTCTCCAGCCCTTGTTCGTTCGTACAGGAGATACATAGATCTCCACTTTGCTTCCCCCCTGTCAGGAAGACATAAAACTCTGAGCTAAGCAGAACTCAGCTAGTCTAATCTGGTTTTGTCTTGAGATATTCCTTTGTCTTAAGTTACAGTTGTTTAACGTCAAATTTCATAAGACCCGTTCATACCACATATTCATAAATCATATTTTTGGAATACTTACCTTTTTCCAGTAATGATGGTATATCTTTCATAACTGGAAAATAATCAGAAATCTGGGAAATGGGATCTGACCGTCTGAACATCACAGATATGTCATATTTGATATCAATCGTCGTGTAAATTCACGAGGGTAAGCATGATGTACATATCGTGGATGTGGGGGCATTCAATCCAAAGATATGAAAAATGAAGGTTTTTAAGAGCTGCAGGTCCTGACTAAGTCTTCATGACAGGTGCTATGAACAGGGGCGGACCGTGACCCCTGGGGGCCCTGGTGCAGGTGCCGTGGGGGGGGTGCTGCCGGCCGTCGGCGCGGCCCGGGGGGGGGGTGCTAATAGCAGTATAGCCGTCGTCGCGGCCCGATGGAGGGGGGTGGTAGACTGTGCTGGGGGCCGCCGGCGCGGTGCTCTCCTACCTGGTGAGCCGCGCCGGCTGTTTGCAGTGTCCTGCGACACGGAGGGGCAGAAGAGAGGGGGGCGGGATCAGGCAAGGGAAGCAGGAAGCTCTCTGCTTCCCTTGCCTGACCCTCCTCTCCTCTGACCGCGGCTTGCGGGGGTCGGCTGGGGGCCCCTCTCCAGGCTTGAAGGGGGCCCCTAGCCGGTCGGGGCCTGGTGCAGCTGCACCAGTGCAGTTCCGCCCCTGGCTATGATGAATGTGCCATTTTCAGGGGCAGCTGTGGGCTGCTATTCTTTAGCGTGGGGGGCCCTAAAATGATGGGCCCTCACCAGCTGAGACGTCCAGCCCCCAGCTGTCTAGTTTTACCTTGGATGGCAATTGTAAATAGGGCAGAGCCCACACATTTTTTTTTTGCCAGCAAAGGTAAAACTAGACAGCAGAGGGTGGCAGCCCGCAGCTGTCCGCTTTATCCATGCTAAGAATGAAACATACAGCGAAGGCCCAGGTGTTTTTTTTAATTATTTAACACTATGACGGCAGGTTGGTCGCTGTGCGCTAATGTGTATGGTAACCAAGCACAGACACCCTACAGATTGTGGGAGTGCAGTCTGATTGCAACAGCCAATCACTGATGATCTCACAGACAGTGAGCGTCTGGGATTGGCTGTTGCCGGTCAGTGCAGTGAATATGAAAGAAGCCTAATGAGCGGCTTAATTATAGTCATAATATTGTGCTATTCTGAACTCCTCATTGGTTACAGGGTGGCGGGAAATTGTACCACTAAGCATCAAACAAGAGTTTATAGACGACAAACACGGGAAACCTTCTTTCCTATCCGCTCCAGACAGAGACCTGACGAGACTTTAATAGACCCCATGTCACATCTCACCAGACTGGAACCGATTGTACGATTGCGCCTATGTGACAATATGGGGGATCACAAACACCTGTGTAACATCCCCCAATGTTTCCGAATTATACCTGCTAGGGGCTTACTCTACAGTAGGTTGTCACCATCGGGATATGAACCAATATCATTGTCTCCCTTACATGGTGCAGAATATCCTGTCTATCCTGACAATCCGCCTCATGTTTCTGGCAACTCAACTATTTCTTAGGATATCCCCTATGTGAATATATATCATATCCTTCATAGAATTAGTCTGTGACATCTTCACTTTCAATCCTTTTCACCCTCTAAAGTTGGCTAGAGGGAATCCCTTCCAGCGTTTTTTTTGGGATGTTCACTAGTGAACTGTAGAAGACTGTTCATATAGTATATAGTTGTTACAAACTTATTACCCTTTATTGTTACATTGACATCCAAGAATTGTGTATTCGTATTTGAATGTGAATTTAATTGTATTATCCACAGCACTAAGGAATCTGTGAAAGATCATCAACATATCTTCACTACCTGTCCATATGAGGAAGATGTCGTCTATGTACCGCCACCACGCCGCAGCATAGTTGTAGTGATAGGTCACATAGACGAAATCCTCCTCCAGGACACTCATCACAATGTTTGGGGATGCGGGCGCCATGTTGGCACCCATTACGGTCCCGCAAAGTTGCATAAAAAAGTCACAAAAAGTTTTGCCACAACTGGTGCCTATACTGGAAAAAACCTTGGCAAAGACTGAATTGGAGGGCTGCGGACTTTTTTCAAAACTGTATGTGTGAAAGACACCCGAAGGGGTATCTTAGTACGCTTTGCACCCATAAAGACCAGCCTAGCAGTGCTGCTTCACCTTTATTCATTCTATCTATCCATCTATCTGTGTTTTGTGACTTTTTACTGCATGGCAATGTCCATGCTAATATCACGGTATGAGTGCTGTCCATGTGCTGTGCAATGTTTTCATCATACGCTTGCATTGGGGGAATCTCAGCGAGATCTGCAGATACAGGACGCAGCATGCTGCACATTTTTCACTATAGTGTAACATGGCTGCGAGTGCAGTACGATGTCTTATCAGTCTGCACTCGCTGATTGTTTCTGCAGATGAGACTCTGTGCAGGGAAGAGTCTGACAAATGAGCACCACTGATGAGATCTGGAGGGTGAATGACACGTACATGTGGAGCCCGGGTGAGAGTAGCGGCAGCTACATGGTGCCTGGGTGAGAGCAGCAGCAACTACGTGGTGCCCGGGTGAGAGCAGCGGCAGCTACGTGGTGCCCGGGTGAGAGCAGCGACAGCTATGTGGTGCCTGGGTGAGAGCAGCGACAGCTACGTGGTGCCCGGGTGAGAGCAGCGGCAGCTACGTGGTGCCCGGGTGAGAGTAGCGGCAAGTACGTGGTGCACGGGTGAGAGCAGCAGCAACTACGTGGTGCCCGGGTGAGAGCAGCAGCAGCTACGTGATGCCAGGGGCCGAGGACTGAACTGTGGGAGATGAAGCAGAATTGGGTGGTCCGGGCAGTGATCCCTTTGGTCTCCATACACTTAGGGAACCACAGCAGTATTTATCACTTGCTCCTTTATTTGCAGGCTCGGTCCAGGGGGACTGTGGCCCCCACTGAGGAGTGGCCCCCGGTGATACTGAATGTGCAGCGTCATCTTTAGGGAACAATCAGTCACATTATAAAATGATGATCAGAGACTGCAGATTCTTCCCGTCCTTCCTTCACTCAACCCAGCCTCTCTTCACTCTTCCCTTCACTGTTACCGTCCTCTCTTCACTCTTCCCGACCTGCCTTTACTCTTCCCAGCCTCCCTTCACTCTCCCCGTCCTCTCTATACTCTTCCCGGCCTCCCTTCACTCTTCCCGGCCTCTCTTCACTCTTCCCACCCTCCTTTCACTCTTCCCGGCCCCTCTTCACTCTTCCTAGCCTCCCTTCACTCTTCCCAGCCTCCCTTCACTTTTCCCAGCCTCCCTTCACTTTTCCAGGCCTCCCTTCACTTTTCCCGTCTTCCCTTCACTCGTCCCGTCGTCCCTTTGCTCTTCCCTCTTCTCATCCTCCCTTCACTCTCCCAGCCTCCCTTCCCTTTTCTCGGCCTCCCTTTTCCCGACCTCCCTTTACCCTTCCCACCTCCCAGCGTCCTTTTACCCTGCCCGTCCTCTCTTCACTCTTCCCATCCTCTCTTCACTCTTCCCGTCCTCTCTTCACTCTTCCCGTCCTCTCTTCACTCTTCCTGTCCTCTCTTCACTCTTCCCTTCCTCTCTTCACTCTTCCCGTCCTCTCTTCACTCTTCCCGTCCTCTCTTCACTCTTCCCATCCTCTCTTCACTCTTCCCATCCTCTCTTCACCGTTCCCGTCCTCTCTTCACTCTTCCCTTCCTCTCTTCACTCTTCCCGTCCTCTCTTCACTCTTCCCTTCCTCTCTTCACTCTTCCCTTCCTCTCTTCACTCTTCCCGTCCTCTCTTCACCGTTCCCGTCCTCTCTTCACTCTTCCCTTCCTCTCTTCACTCTTCCCGTCCTCACTTTACTCTTCCCTTCCTCTCTTCACTCTTCCCGTCCTCTCTTCACTCTTCCCTTCCTCTCTTCACTCTTCCCTTCTCTCTTCACTCTTCCCTTCCTTTCTTCACTCTTCCCGTCCTCACTTTACTCTTCCCTTCCTCTCTTCACTCTTCCCGTCCTCTTCACTCTTCCCTTCCTCTCTCTACATCTTCCCTTCCTCTCTTCACTCTTCCCAGCCTCTCTTCACTCTTCCCTTCCTCTCTTCACTCTTCCCTTCCTCTCTTCACTCTTCCCGTCCTCTCTTCACTCTTCCCGTCCTCCTTCACTCTCCCGTCCTCCCTTCACTCTTCCCGTCCTCCCTTCACTCTTCCCGTCCTCCTCCTTCACTCTCTTCCCGTCCTCTCCTTCACTCTCCCGCCTCCCTTCACTCTTCCCTCCCTACTCTTCACTCTTCCCTCCCTCTTCACTCTTCCCTTCCTCTCTTCACTCTTCCCGTCCTCTCTTCACTCTTCCCTCCTCTTTCACTCTTCCCGTCCTCTCTTCACTCTTCCTCTTCTCCTCTCTTCACTCTCCCTTCCTCTCTTCACTCTTCCCTTCCTCTCTCCTTCACTTCTTCCCCTCCCTTCACTCTTCCCTTCCTCGCTTCACTCTTCCCTCCTCTCTTCACTCCTCCCGTCCCTCACTTCACTCCTCCCCCTCCCTTCACTCCTCCCTCTCTCCCTTCACTCTTCCCTCCTCTTCACTCTCCCGTCCTCCCTTCACTCTTCCCGTCCTCCTCCTCACTCTTCCCGTCCTCCCTTCACTCTTCCCGTCCTCCTCTTCACTCTTCCCCTCCTCTCTTCACTCTTCTCGCTTCTCTTCACTCTTCCCCTCCTCTCTTCACTCCTTCCTCTTCCTCTCTTCACTCTTCCCATCCTCTCTTCACTCTTCCCTCCTCTCTTCACTCTTCCTCCTCTCTTCACTCTTCCCTCCTCTCTTCACTCTTCCCTCCTCTCTTCACTCTTCCCTTCCTCTCTTCACTCTTCCCGTCCTCCTTTACTCTTCCCGTCCTCCCTTCACTCTTCCCGTCCTCCCTTCACTCTTCCCGTCTCTCTCTTCACTCTTCCCGTCCTCCTCTTCACTCCTCCCGGCCTCCCTTCACTCTTCCCTCTCTCTCTCTTCACTCTTCCCTTCCTCTCTTCACTCTTCCCGTCTCTCTCCTCTTCCTCTTCCCGTCCTCCCTTCACTCTTCCCCTCCTCTCTTCACTCTTCCCCTTCCTCTCTTCACTCCTTCCCGTCCTCCTTCCACTTCTTCCCTTCCTCTCTTCACTCTTCCCTTCCTCTTCTTCACTCTTCCCTTCCTCTCTTTACTCCTCCCGGCCTCCCTTCACTCCTCCCCCTCCCTTCACTCCTCCCTTCCTCTCCTTCACTCTTCCCGTCCTCCTTCACTTTCCGTCCTCTCCTCGTGTCCTTCCTCTCTTCACTCTTCCCTCCTCTCTTCACTCTTCCGTCTCTCCCTTCTTCACTCTTCCGTCCTCCTTCTTCTTTTCCTTCCTCTCTTCACTCTTCCTTCCTCTCTTCACTCTTCCCTTCCTCTCTTCACTCTTTCCCTTCCTCTTTCCTCTTCCCTTCCCTCTTCCTCTTCCTCCTCTCTTCACTCTTCCCGTCCTCGTCTTCACTCTTCCCTTCCTCTCTGTCACTCTTCCCGTCCTCTCTTCACTCTTCCTTCTCTCTTCCTCTTCCGTCCTCCCTTCACTTGTCCGTCCTCCCTTCACTCCTCCGTCCTCCCTTCCTCTTCCCTCCTCCCTTCACTCTTCCTCCTCCCTTCACTCTTCCCTTCTCCTTTCACTCTTCTCCTCCTTCTCTTCCTCTCCTCTCTTCACTCTCCTCCTCCTCTCTTCACTTCCTTCCTCTTTCACTCTTCCCGTCCTCTCTTCACTCTTCCCTCCTCTATTCACTCTTCCCTGTCCTCTCTTCCTCTTCCCTTCCTCTCTTCACTCCTCCCTTCTCTCTTCATCTTCCCTTCCTCTCTTCACTCTTCCGCTCCTTCTCTTCCTTCCTCGTTCCCTTCTCCTTCCTCTCTTCATCCTCCCTGTCCTCCCTTCACTCTCCTCCTCCTCTGTCTCCTCCCTCTCCTCTTTACTCTTCCCTTCCTCTCCTTCACTCCTTCTCTTCCTCCTTCACTCTTCCTTCCTCTCTTCACTCTTCCCTTCTCTCTTCACTCTTCCGCCTCTCTTCACTCTTCCCCTCCTCTTTCTTCCCTTCGTCCTTCACTTTCCCGTCCTCTCTTCACTCTTCCCTTCCTTTTCACTCTTCCCTCCTCTCTTCACTCTTCCTCCTCTCTTCACTCTTCCGCCTCCCTTCACTCTTCCCGTCCTCTCTTCACTCTTCCCTTCCTCTCTTTCACTCTTCTCGGCCTCCTTCACTCTTCCCGTCCTCCTTCACTTTCCGTCCTCTCTTCACTCCTCCCGGTCCCTTCACTCTTCCCTCCTCCTTTCACTCTTCCCGTCCTCTCTTCACTCTTCCCTTCCTCTCTTCACTCCTCCCGCCTCCTTCACTCTCCCGTCCTCTCTTCACTCTTCCCGTCCTCTCTTCACTCTTCCCGTCCTCTCTTCACTCTTCCCGTCCTCTCTTCACTCTTCCCTTCCTCCTCTTCACTCCTCCCAGTTTCTTTTGTCCTCCTTCACACTGTCCCTCTTTTCTCTCCTTGGCTTTTCTCCGTCTTCTGTATCCTCTCTCTCTGTTTTTCCCCCTTTTCATCATCCTTCCTCTGTCGTCTCTCTTCCTCTTTGTCTCTTCCTATCCTCTTGTCTCTTCACTCTCTATCCTTCCCCTTTGTACTCTGTCATCCCTGTGTCACTTCATTCTGTCCTACCCCTTTGTCTCTGTCACCAATCCCTGTGTGTCTCTCATCTTGTCCTTCCCCTTTGTCTCTGTCCTATCCTCTGTGTCTCTTCCTCTCTATCCTTCCCCTTTGCCTCTGTTCTATCCTCTGTGTCTCTTCCTCTCTATCCTCTGGTCTCTTCCTCTCTGTCCTTCCCCTTTGCTCTGTCCTATCCTCTGTGTCTCTCCTCTCTATCCTCTGTGTCTCTTCCTCTCTGTCCTTCCCCTTTGTCTCTGTCCTATCCTCTGCGCTCTTCCTCTCTGTCCTTCCCCTTTGTCTCTGTCCTATCCTCTGTGTCTCTTCCTCTCTATCCTCTGTGTCTCTTCCTTTCTATCTTTCCTGTTTGTCTCGTACCTTCCCCTTTGTCTCTGTCCTATCCTCTGTGTCTCTTCCTCTCTGTCCTTCCCCTTTGTCTCTGTCCTATCCTCTGTGTCTCTTCCTCTCTATCCTTCCCCTTTGTCTCTGTCCTATCCTCTGTGTCTCTTCTTCTCTGTCCTTCCCCTTTGTCTCTGTCCTATCCTCTGTGTGTCTCTTCTTCTCTGTCCTTCCCCTTTGTCTCTGTCCTATCCTCTGTGTCTCTTCCTCTCTATCCTTCCCCTTTGCCTCTGTTCTATCCTCTGTGTCTCTTCCTCTCTATCCTCTGTGTCTCTTCCTCTTTGTCCTTCCCTTTGTCTCTGTCCTATCCTCTGTGTCTCTTCCTCTCTATCCTTGTGTCTCTTCCTCTCTGTCCTTCCCCTTTGTCTCTGTCCTATCCTCTGTGTCTCTTCCTCTCTGTCCTTCCCCTTTGTCTCTGTCCTATCCTCTGTGTCTCTTCCTCTCTGTCCTTCCCCTTTGTCTCTGTCCTATCCTCTGTGTCTCTTCCTCTCTGTCCTTCCCCTTTGTCTCTGTCCTATCCTCTGTGTCTCTTCTCTCTATCCTTCCCTTTGTCTCTGTCCTATCCTCTGTGTCTCTTCTTCTCTGTCCTTCCCCTTTGTCTCTGTCCTATCCTCTGTGTGTCTCTTTTTCTGTCCTTCCCTTTGTCTCTGTCCTATCCCTGTGTCTCTTCTCTCTATCCTCTGTGTCTCTTCCTCTCTGTCCTTCCCCTTTGTCTCTGTCCTATCCTCTGTGTCTCTTCCTCTCTGTCCTTCCCCTTTGTCTCTGTCCTATCCTCTGTGTCTCTTCCTCTCTATCCTCTGTGTCTCTTCCTTTCTATCTTTCCTGCTTGTCTCTGTCCTTCCCCTTTGTCTCTGTCCTATCCTCTGTGTCTCTTCCTCTCTGTCCTTCCCCTTTGTCTCTGTCCTATCCTCTGTATCTCTTCCTCTCTATCCTTCTTACCTGTTTCTTCTCTTTCTTGGACTCTTCCCCTCCTATCACAGATCTCGATAACAGACAGATGATGCAGGAATATTCCACTGTACGGCGTCACCTCCACGTGTACAACCTCCACATGTTGTTTGTTTGAGCAGGTGTGAGCGGAGGACAGAGGAGGCACAGGCACAGGTGTGAGCGGAGGACAGAGGAGGCGCAGGCACAGGTGTGAGCGGAGGACAGAGGAGGCTCAGGCACAGGTGTGAGCGGAGGACAGAGGAGGCTCAGGCACAGGTGTGAGCGGAGGACAGAGGAGGCTCAGGCACAGGTGTGAGCGGAGGACAGAGGAAGCTCAGGCACAGGTGTGAGCGGAGGACAGAGGAGTCACAGGCACAGGTGTGAGCGGAGGACAGAGGAGGCTCAGGTGTGAGCGGAGGACAGAGGAGGCACAGGCACAGGTGTGAGCGGAGGACAGAGGAGGCGCAGGCACAGGTGTGAGCGGAGGACAGAGGAGGCTCAGGCACAGGTGTGAGCGGAGGACAGAGGAGGCTCAGGCACAGGTGTGAGCGGAGGACAGAGGAGGCGCAGGCACAGGTGTGAGCGGAGGACAGAGGAGGCTCAGGCACAGGTGTGAGTGAAGGATAGAGGAGGCGCAGGCACAGGTGTGAGCAGAGGACAGAGGAGGCTCAGGCACAGGTGTGAGCGGAGGACAGGAGATGCTCAGACACAGGTGTGAGTGGAGTATAGAGGAGGCGCAGGCACGGGTGTGAGCGGAGGACAGAGGAGGCGCAGGCACAGGTGTGAGCGGAGGACAGAGGAAGCTCAGGCACAGGTGTGAGCGGAGGACAGAGGAGTCACAGGCACAGGTGTGAGCGGAGGACAGAGGAGGCTCAGGTGTGAGCGGAGGACAGAGGAGGCACAGGCACAGGTGTGAGCGGAGGACAGAGGAGGCTCAGGCACAGGTGTGAGCGGAGGACAGAGGAGGCTCAGGCACAGGTGTGAGCGGAGGACAGAGGAGGCTCAGGCACAGGTGTGAGCGGAGGACAGAGGAGGCGCAGGCACAGGTGTGAGCGGAGGACAGAGGAGGCTCAGGCACAGGTGTGAGTGAAGGATAGAGGAGGCGCAGGCACAGGTGTGAGCAGAGGACAGAGGAGGCTCAGGCACAGGTGTGAGCGGAGGACAGGAGATGCTCAGGCACAGGTGTGAGTGGAGTATAGAGGAGGCGCAGGCACGGGTGTGAGCGGAGGACAGAGGAGGCGCAGGCACAGGTGTGAGCGGAGGACAGAGGAAGCTCAGGCACAGGTGTGAGCGGAGGACAGAGGAGTCACAGGCACAGGTGTGAGCGGAGGACAGAGGAGGCTCAGGTGTGAGCGGAGGACAGAGGAGGCTCAGGCACAGGTGTGAGCGGAGGACAGAGGAGTCGCAGGCACAGGTGTGAGCGGAGGACAGAGGAGGCGCAGGCACAGGTGTGAGCGGAGGACAGAGGAGGCTCAGGCACAGGTGTGAGCGGAGGACAGAGGAGGCTCAGGCACAGGTGTGAGCGGAGGACAGAGGAGGCGCAGGCACAGGTGTGAGCGGAGGACAGAGGAGGCTCAGGCACAGGTGTGAGTGAAGGATAGAGGAGGCGCAGGCACAGGTGTGAGCGGAGGACAGGAGATGCTCAGGCACAGGTGTGAGTGGAGTATAGAGGAGTCGCAGGCACAGGTGTGAGCGGAGGACAGAGGAGTCGCAGGTACAGGTGTGAGCGGAGGACAGAGGAGGCGCAGGCACAGGTGTGAGTGGAGGACAGGAGATGCTCAGGCACAGGTGTGAGCGGAGGACAGAGGAGGCGCAGGCACAGGTGTGAGCGAAGGACAGAGGAGGCGCAGGCACAGGTGTGAGCGGAGGACAGAGGAGGCTCAGGCACAGGTGTGAGCAGAGGACAGAGGAGGCGCAGGCACAGGTGTGAGCGGAGGACAGAGGAGGCTCAGGCACAGGTGTGAGCAGAGGACAGAGGAGGCGCAGGCACAGGTGTGAGCGGAGGACAGAGGAGGCGCAGCCACAGGTGTGAGCAGAGGACAGAAGAGGCGCAGGCACAGGTGTGAGCGGAGGACAGATGAGGCTCAGGCACAGGTGTGAGCGGATGACAGAGGAGGCTCCATGCCCCGGGCACAGGTGTGAGCGGAGGACAGAGGAGGCTCAGGCACAGGTGTGAGCAGAGGACAGAGGAGGCGCAGGCACAGGTGTGAGCGGAGGACAGAGAAGGCACAGGTGTGAGGAGAAGACAGAAGAGGCGCAGGCACAGGTGTGAGCGGAGGACAGAGGAGGCTCCATGTCCCGGGCACAGGTGAAGTTATTCATTGTATCTACAGCTCATAATAAATGAGAGCAAATTCCAGCACAAGATGCCGTCACTGAGAGACTGTAACAATTATGTAGACACTTAGGAATCTGATAGCGTGAGATAATGACAAAACTGAGACCGGGGTTTTGGGTAAATAATTATATTGTAAATAATAAACACGTTAAAAAACAGAAACTAACAAGTAAATCCTGAAATTAAATGCAAGTGCAGCCAGCAGCAATGTGTGAATGACTGTGCCGCCATAATATGGAGGGAAACGTCCAGTGAACAGATGTTACCTGTGGACTTAGGGCTGAGAAGTCCCGCTCAAGTCCAGCACACAGTCCACACGGATGAAATACACCGATAATTAAATGTAGAATCAAGTTCTTACAGACCCGGGAAGTCCAGGAATAATGGAGGTCTTCTCCAAGAGGTCGTGAAGGGAGGAAACCAACAGAAGGATCAGGATAATAAGGCACCATAGACTGCAGGCAGCTGAGAGTGATAAGGCAGAACAGCAGCAACCAGGAGACTCAGAGACCAACCAGCACAAAATACTCAGGCAATGATTAAAGCCCAGAACTGGACTTATAACAAGACTGACACGAAGTTCAAGGGCAAGATGGGGCATAGACTCCATCCTGGACAAGGGCAGAAGATACAGCAATTCTATGAAGAACCACCCCAACAACACCAAACCCCGACCACCCCAATATCCCCGAGCCCTGGCCACCTCGATAACGCTGAGCCCCAACCGCCCCAAGAACAACGAGCACCGACAGCCCCAATAACACTGGGTCCTGACCGCTCCGATAACACTGGGTCCTGACCGCTCCGATAACACTGGGTCCTGACCGCTCCGATAACACTGGGTCCTGACCTCCCCGATAACACTGGGTCCTGACCGCTCCGATAACACTGGGTCCTGACCTCCCCGATAACACTGGGTCCTGACCGCTCCGATAACACTGGGTCCTGACCGCTCCGATAACACTGGGTCCTGACCGCTCCGATAACACTGGGTCCTGACCTCCCCGATAACACTGGGTCCTGACCTCCCCGATAACACTGGGTCCTGACCGCTCCGATAACACTGGGTCCTGACCGCTCCGATAACACTGGGTCCTGACCGCTCCGATAACACTGGGTCCTGACCTCCCCGATAACACTGGGTCCTGACCGCTCCGATAACACTGGGTCCTGACCGCTCCGATAACACTGGGTCCTGACCTCCCCGATAACACTGGGTCCTGACCGCTCCGATAACACTGGGTCCTGACCGCTCCGATAACACTGGGTCCTGACCGCTCCGATAACATTGGGTCCTGACCTCCCCGATAACACTGGGTCCTGACCTCCCCGATAACACTGGGTCCTGACCGCTCCGATAACACTGGGTCCTGACCGCTCCGATAACACTGGGTCCTGACCGCTCCGATAACACTGGGTCCTGACCGCTCCGATAACACTGGGTCCTGACCTCCCCGATAACACTGGGTCCTGACCGCTCCGATAACACTGGGTCCTGACCTCCCCGATAACACTGGGTCCTGACCTCCCCGATAACACTGGGTCCTGACCGCTCCGATAACACTGGGTCCTGACCGCTCCGATAACACTGGGTCCTGACCTCCCCGATAACACTGGGTCCTGACCGCTCCGATAACACTGGGTCCTGACCGCTCCGATAACACTGGGTCCTGACCTCCCCGATAACACTGGGTCCTGACCGCGCCAATAACACCGAGCCCCGACAGCCCCGATAACACTGGGTCCTGACCTCCCCGATAACACTGGGTCCTGACCGCTCCGATAACACTGGGTCCTGACCTCCCCGATAACACTGGGTCCTGACCTCCCCGATAACACTGGGTCCTGACCTCCCCGATAACACTGGGTCCTGACCGCTCCGATAACACTGGGTCCTGACCGCTCCGATAACACTGGGTCCTGACCTCCCCGATAACACTGGGTCCTGACCGCTCCGATAACACTGGGTCCTGACCGCTCCGATAACACTGGGTCCTGACCTCCCCGATAACACTGGGTCCTGACCGCTCCGATAACACTGGGTCCTGACCGCTCCGATAACACTGGGTCCTGACCTCCCCGATAACACTGGGTCCTGACCTCCCCGATAACACTGGGTCCTGACCACTCCGATAACACTGGGTCCTGACCGCTCCGATAACACTGGGTCCTGACCGCTCCGATAACACTGGGTCCTGACCGCTCCGATAACACTGGGTCCTGACCTCCCCGATAACACTGGGTCCTGACCGCTCCGATAACACTGGGTCCTGACCGCTCCGATAACACTGGGTCCTGACCTCCCCGATAACACTGGGTCCTGACCTCCCCGATAACACTGGGTCCTGACCTCCCCGATAACACTGGGTCCTGACCGCTCCGATAACACTGGGTCCTGACCGCTCCGATAACACTGGGTCCTGACCGCTCCGATAACACTGGGTCCTGACCTCCCCGATAACACTGGGTCCTGACCTCCCCGATAACACTGGGTCCTGACCGCTGTCCGATAACACTGGGTCCTGACCCGGCTCCCGATAACACTGGGTCCTGACCTCCCCGATAACACTGGGTCCTGACCTCCCCGATAACACTGGGTCCTGACCTCCCCGATAACACTGGGTCCTGACCTCCCCTCCCCGATAACACTGGGTCCTGACCGCTCCGATAACACTGGGTCCTGACCGCTCCGATAACACTGGGTCCTGACCGCTCCGATAACACTGGGTCCTGACCGCTCCGATAACACTGGGTCCTGACCGCTCCGATAACACTGGGTCCTGACCGCTCCGATAACACTGGGTCCTGACCTCCCCGATAACACTGGGTCCTGACCGCTCCGATAACACTGGGTCCTGACCGCTCCGATAACACTGGGTCCTGACCTCCCCGATAACACTGGGTCCTGACCGCTCCGATAACACTGGGTCCTGACCTCCCCGATAACACTGGGTCCTGACCTCCCGATAACACTGGGTCCTGACCTCCCCGATAACACTGGGTCCTGACCTCCCCGATAACCACTGCGGTCCTGACCTCCCCGATAACACTGGGTCCTGACCGCTCCCGATAACACTGGGTCCTGACCTCCCCGATAACACTGGGTCCTGACCGCTCCGATAACACTGGGTCCTGACCGCTCCGATAACACTGGGTCCTGACCGCTCCGATAACACTGGGTCCTGACCTCCCGATAACACTGGGTCCTGACCGCTCCGATAACACTGGGTCCTGACCGCTCCGATAACACTGGGTCCTGACCGCTCCGATAACACTGGGTCCTGACCGCTCCCGATAACACTGGGTCCTGACCGCTCCGATAACACTGGGTCCTGACCGCTCCGATAACACTGGGTCCTGACCTCCCCGATAACACTGGGTCCTGACCTCCCCGATAACACTGGGTCCTGACCACTCCGATAACACTGGGTCCTGACCGCTCCGATAACACTGGGTCCTGACCGCTCCGATAACACTGGGTCCTGACCTCCCCGATAACACTGGGTCCTGACCTCCCCGATAACACTGGGTCCTGACCACTCCGATAACACTGGGTCCTGACCGCTCCGATAACACTGGGTCCTGACCTCCCCGATAACACTGGGTCCTGACCTCCCCGATAACACTGGGTCCTGACCTCCCCGATAACACTGGGTCCTGACCGCTCCGATAACACTGGGTCCTGACCGCTCCGATAACACTGGGTCCTGACCGCTCCGATAACACTGGGTCCTGACCGCTCCGATAACACTGGGTCCTGACCTCCCCGATAACACTGGGTCCTGACCGCTCCGATAACACTGGGTCCTGACCTCCCCGATAACACTGGGTCCTGACCGCTCCGATAACACTGGGTCCTGACCGCTCCGATAACACTGGGTCCTGACCGCTCCGATAACACTGGGTCCTGACCGCTCCGATAACACTGGGTCCTGACCGCTCCGATAACACTGGGTCCTGACCGCTCCGATAACACTGGGTCCTGACCGCTCCGATAACACTGGGTCCTGACCTCCCCGATAACACTGGGTCCTGACCGCTCCGATAACACTGGGTCCTGACCGCTCCGATAACACTGGGTCCTGACCTCCCCGATAACACTGGGTCCTGACCTCCCCGATAACACTGGGTCCTGACCGCTCCGATAACACTGGGTCCTGACCGCTCCGATAACACTGGGTCCTGACCTCCCCGATAACACTGGGTCCTGACCTCCCCGATAACACTGGGTCCTGACCGCTCCGATAACACTGGGTCCTGACCGCTCCGATAACACTGGGTCCTGACCGCTCCGATAACACTGGGTCCTGACCTCCCCGATAACACTGGGTCCTGACCGCTCCGATAACACTGGGTCCTGACCTCCCCGATAACACTGGGTCCTGACCGCTCCGATAACACTGGGTCCTGACCGCTCCGATAACACTGGGTCCTGACCGCTCCGATAACACTGGGTCCTGACCGCTCCGATAACACTGGGTCCTGACCGCTCCGATAACACTGGGTCCTGACCTCCCCGATAACACTGGGTCCTGACCGCTCCGATAACACTGGGTCCTGACCGCTCCGATAACACTGGGTCCTGACCGCTCCGATAACACTGGGTCCTGACCGCTCCGATAACACTGGGTCCTGACCTCCCCGATAACACTGGGTTCTGACCGCTCCGATAACACTGGGTCCTGACCGCTCCGATAACACTGGGTCCTGACCTCCCCGATAACACTGGGTCCTGACCTCCCCGATAACACTGGGTCCTGACCGCTCCGATAACACTGGGTCCTGACCGCTCCGATAACACTGGGTCCTGACCTCCCCGATAACACTGGGTCCTGACCTCCCCGATAACACTGGGTCCTGACCGCTCCGATAACACTGGGTCCTGACCGCTCCGATAACACTGGGTCCTGACCGCTCCGATAACACTGGGTCCTGACCTCCCCTACAACACCGAGCCTTGACTGCCCCGATAACACCGAGCCCCGACTGCCCCAATAACGCCGAGCACCCACTGCCCCGATAACACCAAACCCCAGCCGTCCTGATAACACCAAGTCCCAACAATGCCAAGCCTGGGACGCCCTAATAACTCTGACAACCCCAATAATAGAGAGTTCTGACTGCTTCAATGACACCGAGCCCCGACAACCCCGATAATGCCGTACTCCAACTGTCCCGATAATGCCAAATCATAACCGCCTCGATAACACCGACCCCGACAGCTCCGATAACACTGATCCCCGACTGCCCCAATAATGTGAACCCCAACAATGCTGAGCCCCGGCCAGATAGACAACGCTGAGCCCTGACAAACACCGAGGCCCGGCCTACTGGATGACTCCAAGTCTCTACAATGCTCAGGCCACCCTGA
This sequence comes from Allobates femoralis, assembly GCA_033576535.1. Taxonomy (NCBI): domain Eukaryota; kingdom Metazoa; phylum Chordata; class Amphibia; order Anura; family Aromobatidae; genus Allobates; species Allobates femoralis. Next base: position 622,878,106 of record JARQOC010000004.1, read on the forward strand.
TAACACCGAGTCCCACCCTGGAGGGTCACCGGACCACCGGAAAGACTTGAGATCTTTTTTCCTCATCGCCTGAAGCGTTTTTTTTGTTATATAGAAAGATGGGGGGTCTCCGTCCCGACCTCGATTTCCAACAATTAAACAAAAGATGAAGATTTGAAGAGACGTTTTCTATCTGGGCCTGTTCTCTTTCAGCCCGACCTCCAGAGGGCGCTCATTACACTGGGGTCTGAGTACGTGAGGGCTGACGCTTTGTCTCGTATACTGGATTCCATGTCTCCTCCATCCTCCCTCAGTGTAATGTACTGCAGGATTACTCAGGGATCTATTAGCTGATGGGAGCACAGACAACACTGGAACCAAGTTTAAGGTGAACAAGTCTATGATTATCACATGTATTATTCATTTACCCTTTGTCTTCCTGCCTTTATAAACCCCACCCCAGCCTCTGGTGATTTCTAGAGTATTTTGTCTGTTTCCTGCTCCTAGTTGCCACCACCCTTGCCCTTTGCTCCTAATGAGCCCTAGGCTAACACCCCCTCACCTCCACCCAGGGAGCGGAAAGCACAGCAACTCCCAACAGAAGGAAACCGCCCAGAAGCTTCAGCACAAAGTGCACATGCGTCTTCTCAGCTCACAGTCTAGCAGAGACTAAACTCTATCAGCGACACCTACTGGTGGAAGAGGTAAGTATTTAAAGGCTGGGGGAGTGGACAACTATATCAGCTGACACACCCAGAAGCCGCAGCACCTCACTGGGCCTGGGGAGCCGCAAACCCATAGACAGCAGCAGCTTCTGACATTAACACTGAATGTGCCAAAGGGAATTTACTCCCATTTACACTGCTGCAGAGCGTTTCACATGCGCTGCAGAGAAGTCAACGCTGACTGCTCTCTGCTGCTCCTGGTGGTGCTGGGCGGTACTGCAGCCAGTCGGTCGGTGGGATGAATGAAGAGTTGTGACTTTTTATTGTAACTTTTAAGCAGACAGTGATCACATTTTCAGGCGGGGGAACCATTGCTTCCTATTGAGCTGATCCACACTGGAGCGGTGCAGATGGTCACAGCTGTGTTCACCGGCCCTGAGTCCACTGGAGCGGTGCCAAGAACACTGGAGGCGTCTGACCTCAATGTGCCGCCGGCTTCACCCCGGGGACCAGACTCATGTTCTGTCCTTGTGAGACCAAGGCTGTGATCAGCGGGGGCAGGACCCTCGTCACATGGCGGGGGGGACTCTTGTCACATGGCGGGGGGGGACTCTCGTCACATGGTGGGGGGGACTCTCGTCAGACTGCAGGAGGAGGGGCCTCTTGTCACACTACAGGGGGGGGCTCTTCACATGGTGGGGGGCTGCTCGTCACACTGCGGTGGGGACTCTCATCACACGGCGGGGGGACTCGACACAAGGCGGGGGGGACTCTTCACACGGCGGGGGGTGCTCTTCACATGGCGGGAGGCCGCTTGTCATACAGCGGTGGGGACACTCGTCACATGCGGGGGGGGGACTCGTCACATGGCGGGGGGGGGACTCGTCACATGGCGGGGGGGACTCTCGTCACATGGCGGGGCGGGACTCTTGTCACATGGCGGGGGGGACTCTCGTCACATGGCAGGGGGGGACTCTCGTCACATGGCGGGGGGGACTCTCGTCACATGGCGGGGGGGGACTCTCGTCACATGGCGGGGGGGACTCTCGTCACATGGCGGGGGGCTCTCGTCACACTGTGGGGGGGCTCTTGTCACACGGCGGGGGGGACTTTTGTCACATGGCAGGGGGAGACTCTCGTCACACTGCGGGGAGGGACTCTCGTCACATGGCGGGGGGGGGACTCTCGTCACATGGTGGGGGGGACTTTTGTCACATGGCGGGGACTCTCGTCACATGGCGGGGGGGACTCGACACAAGGCGGGGGGGACTCTCGTCACATGACGGGGGGGACTCGTCACATGGCGGGGGGGGGACTCTCGTCACATGGCGGGGGGGGACTCTCGTCACATGGCGGGGGGACTCTCGTCACATGGCGGGGGGACTCTTGTCACATGGCGGGGGGGGACTCTCGTCACATGGCGGGGGGGACTCTCGTCACATGGCGGGGGGCTCTCGTCACACTGTGGGGGGGGCTCTTGTCACACGACGGGGGGGACTTTTGTCACATGGCAGGGGGAGACTCTCGTCACACTGCGGGGGATGGACTCTCGTCACACTGCGGGGGAGGGACTCTCGTCACATGGTGGGGGGACTTTTGTCACATGGCGGGGGGGGACTCTCGTCACATGGCGGGGGGGGACTCTCGTCACATGGCGGGGGGGGACTCTCGTCACACTGCGGGGGAGGGACTCTCGTCACACTGCGGGGGAGGGACTCTCGTCACATGGTGGGGGGGACTTTTGTCACACTGCGGGGGGACTCTCGTCACATGGCGGGGGGGGACTCTCGTCACATGGCGGGGGGGGACTCTCGTCACACTGCGGGGGGGGACTCTCGTCACACTGCGGGGAGGGACTCTCGTCACACTGCGGGGTCACGTGCTGTGTCCCGGGCCGCTGACTCCTGACCAGGATTATGCTGCCGTGATCCGATCTTAATGAACTGCGGAAATTCAAGAAATCACCGTCCAGAGCGAAGAACGGAAACCTCCACAGTTCAGGCTTCACCTCACAACTCCAGAGATCCATTCACTGTCAGGAAGTCTGAGCATCCAGAAAACGGGTCCAGGACCACTGACTGCTCACAGCTGAGGGTCTGCTACACTGTATCAGAGCAAAGAGAACACATCAGCAACACTAAACTCCATCAGGTCTCACCGTCTGCTACAATGTATCAGTGCAGACAAGAGGCTCCGCACATGGTCAGACGTCCTCTATAGAGGATACATGGCTGATAACAGGGAGCAATAGACTAGAAAAAACCGGTGTGAATCTCAGGTAAAAGCTGCCGACTTTCTCCATCAATATTACAGCTGGACTGTGCCGTACACTGAGAGCAGATATACACTAAGTGGTCCGTACTGTCATCATACAAAGAGCGGAATCATGGAGGACGAAGAGAACACAAGACACATGGAGGAGCGACACACGTCACATACAATCATACGTGATCTGTCCAGCAACAACCCACAAACAACAAACACAATGCACCAGATACATCTATCCATAGGGCTGTACAGATAGGGGAAAGTATGTATAGCCCCGCCCACCCCTTCATAGCCCTGCCCCATACACAACCCCACCCCTACCAGTAGTCCCATCCCTTCCATAGCTCCACCCCTACATATAGCCCCACCCCTTCACATAGTTCTAGAGGCGGGGTTATGTGTAGTAGGTATGGCTATGTGAAGTGGGTGTGGTTAGGAGATGCAGGCTGTGGAGAGGGTGTGGCTATGTGGAGTGGGCGTGGCTAATGCCACATACACACACTCAGCTCTATACATCAGATTGGGCAGACAAGACAATCACAGCGGATGTAAGGAACCAGAATTCACTGGGGCTCAACAATCTGGTCTAATATATAAAGCTGTGTGTGTATTGTGTGTATGTGTGTGTCTGTGCATTGTGTGTATGTGTGCATGTATGTGTGTGTATATGTGTATGCATGTATGTGTGTGTGTGTGTATGTATGTCTGTGCATGTATGTGTATGTATGTGTGTGTATGTATGTCTCTGTTTTTGTGGGTATGTGTGCATGTATGTCTGTGCATGTATGTATATGTGTGTATGTATGTGTGTGTATGTATGTGTCACAATGTAGTGAGAATGCTGATAAGGGAATGGCAATTACGGGCAGGGTGACCAGGGAAGACTAGTCTGGCCGGCAAGGAACCCTTAATGGCCCTGATCCCAAAGGTATCTCTGATGGTGAGAAGGTCTGGGCCTCCAGCCTCTCCCTAACCTCCTCCACCAGCCCTGCGCTATTCCCCCCTCACCTCCCTCCACAGAACCGGAATACAGCAACTCCAAAGGAAAGGACATCAGCCACACAAACACCCAGGTCAGCACAGCACAGGGTCCAGGCATAGAGTGAAACTCTATCAGCAGCACCACCTGGTGGAAGGAGAGGCTACCTAAAGGCCAGGGGAGGGGAGCCTAGGTGAGTCACACATTAACCCCTCAACCAGCAGCTGAAACTCATAGTGACTGCAGTTCTGGAGCACAACACAGGAGGCCAGGACCTACACAACTATCACAATTCATAGCCACACTATTATAGCCCCGCCTCTTCATAGCCACACCATGTTATAGCCCCGCCTCTTATCCTCTATTATGGTATGACCAGTCACCTCCTGTCGGGGTAGCGCTGGCAGAGGCGCTGTGCACACCACGGAGGACTCACTTTCTGGCAGGTTAAGAGTTAACATTTCAGCTGAATTTCACAAGCTCCTGCAGGACCTGTGTGATGTCATGATCAAGTGACTATGATTTTGATTGCTTTGCTCCGCCCTCTATGGTCACATGATCATGACATCACACAGTTCTTTTAGCTGAGACAGAGATGGTTAGAATCGCTCAGCGATAGCCGAGGGCATAAACCAGTGACAGCCCCCATCATTGTAATTACATCATTACAGGCTCCGGCTGTATACAGGGGGGAAATATCATCTGTATAGCAGGATATGATTATGTGTATGACGGTATTGTATGTACGGCGGTATTGTGTGCACGGCGGTGTTGTGTGCATGGCTGTATTGTATGTATGGCGGTATTGTGTGCATGGCGGTGTTGTGTGCATGGCGGTGTTGTGTGTATGGCTGTATTGTATGTATGGCGATATTGTGTGCATGGCGGTGTTGTGTGTATGGCGGTATTGTGTGCATGGCTGTATTGTATGTATGGCGGTGTTGTGTGTACGGCGGTATTGTGTGCATGGCGGTATTGTGTGCATGGCGGTGTTGTGTGCATGGCGGTGATGTGTGCATGGCTGTATTGTATTTATGGCGGTATTGTGTGCACGGCGGTGTTGTGTGCATGGCGGTGTTGTGTGTATGGCTGTATTGCATGTATGGCGGTATTGTGTGCATGGCGGTGTTGTGTGTATGGCGGTATTGTGTGCATGGCTGTATTGTATGTATGGCGGTGTTGTGTGTACGGCGGTATTGTGTGCATGGCGGTATTGTGTGCATGGCGGTGTTGTGTGCATGGCGATGTTGTGTGCATGGCTGTATTGTATGTATGGCGGTATTGTGTGCACGGCAGTGTTGTGTGCATGGCGGTGTTGTGTGCATGGCGGTGTTGTGTGCATGGCTGTATTGTATGTATGGCGGTATTGTATGTATGGCGGTATTGTGTGCATGGCGGTATTGTGTGCATGGCTGTATTGTATGTATGGCGGTGTTGTGTGTACGGCGGTATTGTGTGCATGGCGGTGTTATGTGTACGGCGGCATTGTGTGTACGGCGGTGTTGTGTGCATGGCTGTATTGTATACATGGCGGTATTGTGTGCATGGCTGTATTGTGTGTATGGTGGTATTGTGTGTATGGCAGTATTGTGTGTATGGCGATATTGTGTGTATGGCGGTATTGTGTGCATGGCGGTGTTGTGTGTATGGCGGTGTTGTATTGTGTGTATGGCGGTGTTGTGTGAACGGTGGTGTTGTGTGTACGGCGGTGTTGTGTGTACGGGGGTGTTGTGTGTATGGAGGTGTTGTGTGTACGGGGGTGTTGTGTGTACGGCGGTGTTGTGTGTACGGGGGTATTGTGTGTATGGGGGTGTTGTGTGTACGGCGGTGTTGTGTGTACGGCGGTATTGTGTGTATAGCGGTGTTGTGTGTACGGCGGTGTTGTGGTGTACGGCGGTATTGTGTGCATGGCGGTGTTGTGTGTGTATGGGGGTATTGTGTGTATAGCGGTGTTGTGTGTGTGTGGCGGTGTTGTGTGTATGGTGGTGTCGTGTGTACGGGGGTGTCGCGTGTGTGGCGGTGTTGTGTGCATGGCGGTGTTATGTGTGTTTGGCGGTGTAGTGTGTGTGGCGGTGTAGTGTGTGTATCGGGGTGTAGTGTGTGTGGCGGTGTAGTGTGTGTATCGGGGTGTAGTGTGTGTGGCGGTGTAGTGTGTGTGGCGGTGTCGTGTGTGTGGCGGTGTAGTGTGTGTGGCGGTGTATGTGTGTGTGGCGGTGTAGTGTGTGTGGCGGTGTAGTGTGTGTGGCGGTGTCGTGTGTGTGTGGTGTGTAGTGTGTATGGCGGTGTCGTGTTTATGGCGGTGTCGTGTTTATGGCGGTATCGTGTGTACGGCGGTGTAGTGTGTACGGCGGTGTAGTGTGTGTGGCGGTGTAGTGTGTGTGGCGGTGTCGTGTGTGTGGCGGTGTAGTGTGTGTGGCGGTGTAGTGTGTGTGGCGGTGTAGTGTGTGTGGCGGTGTCGTGTGTGTGGCGGTGTCGTGTGTGTGGCGGTGTAGTGTGTGTGGCGGTGTAGTGTGTGTGGCGGTGTCGGTGTGTGTGGCGGTGTCGTGTGTGTGGCGGTGTCGTGTGTATGGCGGTGTAGTGTGTGTGGCGGTGTAGTGTGTGTGTGGCGGTGTAGTGTGTGTGGCGGTGTAGTGTGTGTGGGCGGTGTCGTGTGTGTGGCGGTGTAGTGTGTGTGTGGCGGTGTAGTGTGTGTGTGGCGGTGTAGTGTGTGTGGCGGTGTAGTGTGTGTGTGGCGGTGTAGTGTGTGTGGCGGTTAGTGTGTGTGGCGTGTGGCGTGTAGTGTGTGTGGCGGTGTCGTGTGTGTGGCGGTGTAGTGTGTGTGTGGCGGTGTAGTGTGTGTGGCGGTGTCGTGTGTGTGGCGGTGTAGTGTGTGTGGCGGTGTCGTGTGTGTGGCGGTGTCGTGTGTGTGGCGGTGTCGTGTGTGTGGCGGTGTAGTGTGTGTGGCGGTGTCGTGTGTGTGTGGCGGTGTAGTGTGTGTGGCGGTGTAGTGTGTGTGGCGTGTGTGCTGTGCGTGTGTGTGTGGCGGTGTAGTGTGTGTGGCGGTGTAGTGTGTGTGGCGGTGTCGTGTGTGTGGCGGTGTAGTGTGTGTGGCGGTGTAGTGTGTGTGGCGGTGTCGTGTGTGTGGCGGTGTAGTGTGTGTGGTGGCGGTGTCGTGTGTGTGGCGGTGTAGTGTGTGTGTGGCGGTGTAGTGTGTGGCGGTGTAGTGTGTATGGCGGTGTAGTGTGTGTGGCGGTGTCGTGTGTGGCGGTGTAGTGTGTGTGGCGGTGTAGTGTGTGTGGCGGTGTAGTGTGTGTGTGGCGGTGTTGTGTGTGTGTGGCGGTGTAGTGTGTGTGGCGGTGTCGTGTGTATGGTGCTATTGTACAGTCCACTCCTGTGGCTTTGGCGGGGGGGGGGTCAGTGCTATGTGAGATATTCAGGGTCAGTGAGGGGCAGGATCCTCCTGGTGTTGTCGCTCCGCGCTCTGTGGTTTTTGGTCTCCTCCGCGCTCCGTACTCACTGTCACCTGACTGACCGGAAGCGGAAGTGGTGACAGGAGAGTGGAGAGTCATGTGACCGGAGACAGCGGAGGACGGGACACAGGTAAACACAGGCAGGTGAGTGTGTGCCCCCATATACACACCTATATACATCCATATACCCGGCCTCCCCTCACACTGGGTCTCCTCCTCCCGCAGCTCCTCCGCCGCCATCATGCCCGGGAAGCTGAAGGTGAAGATCGTGTCTGGCCGCCATCTGCCGGTGATGGACCGGGCCAGTGACCTGACAGACGCCTTCGTGGAGGTGAGCGGAGTGTCAACAACTCTGTGTGTAGTGTACCGGAGCCTCCCCTCTGCCTCCTCTCTGCCCTGAGCCTCCTCTCTGCCCTGAGCCTCCTCTCTGCCTCCTCTCTGCCCTGAGCCTCCTCTCTGCCCTGAGCCTCCTCTCTGCCCTGAGCCTCCTCTCTGCCCTGAGCCTCCTCTCTGCCTCCTCTCTGCCCTGAGCCTCCTCTGTGCCTCCTCTCTGCCCTGAGCCTCCTCTGTGCCTCCTCTCTGCCCTGAGCCTCCTCTGTGCCTCCTCTCTGCCCTGAGCCTCCTCTGTGCCTCCTCTCTGCCCTGAGCCTCCTCTGTGCCTCCTCTCTGCCCTGAGCCTCCTCTGTGCCTCCTCTCTGCCCTGAGCCTCCTCTGTGCCTCCTCTCTGCCCTGAGCCTCCTCTCTGCCCTGAGCCTCCTCTGTGCCTCCTCTCTGCCCTGAGCCTCCTCTGTGCCTCCTCTCTGCCCTGAGCCTCCTCTGTGCCTCCTCTCTGCCCTGAGCCTCCTCTGTGCCTCCTCTCTTGCCCTGAGCCTCCTCTCTGCCCTGAGCCTCTCTCTCTCTGCCCTGAGCCTCCTCTGTGCCTCCTCTCTGCCCTGAGCCTCCTCTCTGCCCTGAGCCTCCTCTGTGCCTCCTCTCCTGCCCTGAGCCTCCCTCTGTGCCTCCTCTCTGCCCTGAGCCTCCTCTGTGCCTCCTCTCTGCCCTGAGCCTCCTCTGTGCCTCCTCTCTGCCCTGAGCCTCCTCTGTGCCTCCTCTCTGCCCTGAGCCTCCTCCTGCTGCCTCCTCTCTGCCCTGAGCCTCCTCTCTGCCCTGAGCCTCCTCTCTGCCTGAGCCTCCTCTCTGCCCTGAGCCTCCTCTCTGCCCTGAGCCTCCTCTCTGCCCTGAGCCTCCTCTCTGCCCTGAGCCTCCTCTCTGCCCTGAGCCTCCTCTCTGCCCTGAGCCTCCTCTCTGCCCTGAGCCTCCCTCTGCCTGAGCCTCCTCTCTGCCCTGAGCCTCCTCTGTGCCCTCTCTGCCCTGAGCCTCCTCTGTGCCTCCTCTCTGCCCTGAGCCTCCTCTGTGCCTCCTCTCTGCCCTGAGCCTCCTCTTGCCTGCCTCCTCTCTGCCCTGAGCCTCCTCTGTGCCTCCTCTCTGCCCTGAGCCTCCTCTTCCCTGGCCTCCTCTCTGCCCTGAGCCTCCTCTTGTGCCTCCTCTCTGCTCTGCCCTGAGCCTCCTCTGTGCCTCCTCTCTGCCCTGAGCCTCCTCTGTGCTCTCTCTGCCTGAGCTCCTCTGGCCTCCTCTCTGCCCTGAGCCTCCTCTTGCCTCCTCTCTGCCCTGAGCCTCCTCTGTGCCTCCTCTCTGCCCTGAGCTCCTCCTCTCGCCTCCTCTCTGTGCCCTTGAGCCTCCTCTGTGCCTCCTCTCTGCCCTGAGCCTTCTGCCTCTGTGCCTCCTCTGTGCCTCCTCTGAGCCTCCTCTGTGCCTCCTCTCTGCCCTGAGCCTCCTCTGTGCCTCTCTCTGCCTGAGCCTCCTCTGTGCCTCTCCTCTCTGCCCTGAGCCTCCTCTGTGCCTCCTCTGCCTGGCCTCCTGTAGCTCTCTCTCTGTGCCTCTGCCTGTCCTCCTCTGCTGCCCTGAGCCTCCTCTGTGCCTAGCCCTCTCTGCCCTGAGCCTCCTCTTGCCCTGGCCTCCTCTGTGCTCCTCTTGCCTGAGCCTCCTCTGTGCCTCCTCTCTGCCCTGAGCCTCCTCTGTGCCTCCTCTGCCCTGAGCCTCCTCTGTGCCTCCTCTCTGCCCTGAGCCTTCCCTGTGCCTACCTCCTGTGCCTACCTCTCTGCCCTGTCCGTCCTCTCTGCCCTGAGCCTCCTCTGTGCCTCCTCTCTGCCCTGAGCCTCCTCTGTGCCTCCTCTCTGCTGCCCTGATGCCTCCTCTGTGCCTCCTCTGTGCTCTTGCCCTGAGCCTCCTCTGTGCCTGCCTCTCTGCCCTGAGCCTCTCTCTCTCCTGTCCCTGGCCTCCTCTCTGCCCTGAGCCTCCTCTGTGCCTCCTCCTCCTGAGCCTCCTCGTGCCTCCTCTCTGCCCTGAGCCTCCTCTGTGCCTCCTCTCTGCCCTGAGCCTCCTCTGTGCCTCCCTCTTGCCCTGAGCCTCCTCTGTGCCTCTCCTCTGCCCTGAGCCTCCTCTGTGCCTCCTCTCTGCCCTGAGCCTCCTCTGTGCCTCCTCTTGCCCTGAGCCTCCTCTGTGCCTCCTCTCTGCCCTGAGCCTCCTCTGTGCCTCCTCTGTGCCCTGAGCCTCCTCTGTGCCTCCTCTTGCCCTACCCCTCTGTGCCTCCTCTGCCCTGAGCCTCCTCTGTGCCTCCTCTGTGCCCTGAGCCTTCTCTCTGTGCTCTCTGTGCCTCCTCTCCTGCCCCTGAGCCTCCTCTGTGCCCTGACCTCCTCTGCTGCCCTGAGCCTCCTCTGTGCCTCCTCTGCTGGCTCCTGAGCCTCCTCTGTGCCTAGCCTCTCTGTGCCTCTGCTCTGCCCTGAGCCTCCTCTGTGCCTCCTCTGTGCCCTGAGCCTCCTCTGTGCCTCCTCTGTGCCCTGAGCCTCCTCCTGTGCCCTCTCTCTCTGCCCTGAGCCTCCTCTGTGCTCCTCTGCCCTGAGCCTCCTCTGTGCTCCTTGTGCCCTGGCCTCCTCTGTGCCTCCCTGGCCCTGAGCCTCCTCTGTGCCTCCTCCTGCTGCCCTGAGCCTCCTCTGTGCCTCCTCTGTGCCCTGAGCCTCCTCTGTGCCTCCTCTCTGCCCTGAGCCTCCTCTGTGCCTCCTCTGTGCCCTGACCTCCTCTGTGCCTCCTCTGTGCCCTGAGCCTCCTCTGTGCCTCCTCTGTGCCCTGAGCCTCCTCTGTGCCTCCTCTCGTGCCCTGAGCCTCCTCTGTGCCTCCTCTGTGCCCTGAGCCTCCTCTGTGCCTCCTCTGTGCCTGAGCCTCCTCTGTGCCTCCTCTGTGCCCTGAGCCTCCTCTGTGTCCTCTGCTCCTCTGAGCTCCTGTGCCTCCTCTGTGCCCTGAGCCTCCTCTGTGCCTCCTCTTGCCCTGAGCCTCCTCTGTGCCCTGAGCTCCTCTGTGCCCTGGAGCCTCCTCTGTGCCTCCTCTGTGCCCTGAGCCTCCTCTGTGCCTCCTCTGTGCCCTGAGCCTCCTCTGTGCTCCTCTGTGCCCTGAGCCTCCTCTGTGCCTCCTCTTGCCCTGAGCCTCCTCTGTGCCTCCTCTGTGCCCTGAGCCTCCTCTGTGCTCCTCTGTGCTAGCCTCCTCTGTGCCCTCCTCCGTCTCTGGCCTCTGGCCTCCTCTGTGCCCTGAGCCTCCTCTGTGCCTCCTCTGTGCCCTGAGCCTCTTCTGTGCCTCCTCTGTGCCCTGAGCCTCCTCTGTGCCTCCTCTGTGCCCTGAGCCTCCTCTGTGCCTCCTCTGTGCCCTGAGCCTCCTCTGTGCCTCCTCTGTGTTCTGAGCCTCCTCTGTGCCTCCTCTGTGCCCTGAGCCTCCTCTGTGCCTCCTCTCTGCCCTGAGCCTCCCCTGAGCCTCCTCTCTGCCCTGAGCCTCCTCTCTGCCCTGTGCCTCCTCTCTGCCCTGTGCCTCCTCTGTGCCCTGTGCCTCCTCTGTGCCCTGTGCCTCCTCTGTGCCCTGTGCCTCCTCTGTGCCCTGTGCCTCCTCTGTGCCCTGTGCCTCCTCTGTGCCCTGTGCCTCCTCTGTGCCCTGTGCCTCCTCTGTGCCCCGAGCCTCCCCTGTGCCTCCTCTGCCTTCCGGTTGCCATGGTGACAATGACCTGTTTGTCTTGTTCATTGTTCCCCATTTAACCCTTCCTTCTCCTCCTTCCTCCAGGTGAAGTTTGGGAACACGACCTTCAAGACGGACGTCTTCCCCAAGTCTCTGAATCCACAGTGGAACTCTGAGTGGTTCAAGTTTGAGGTGCATCTGTGTCTGCGGGGGATGCGGTTCTGTCTGTGGGGTTCAAGGGGATGCGGTGCCTGCCGGGGGGATGCGGTGCCTGCCGGGGGTTGCAGTGTCTGCGGAGGATGCCGGGGGTTGCAGTGTCTGCGGAGGATGCCGGGGGTTGCAGTGTCTGCGGAGGATGCCGGGGTTGCAGTGTCTGCGGAGGATGCCGGGGGTTGCAGTGTCTGCGGAGGATGCCGGGGGTTGCAGTGTCTGCGGAGGATGCCGGGGGTTGCAGTGTCTGCGGAGGATGCCGGGGGTTGCAGTGTCTGCGGAGGATGCCGGAGGTTGCAGTGTCTGCGGAGGATGCCGGGGGTTGCAGTGTCTGCGGAGGATGCCGGGGGTTGCAGTGTCTGCGGAGGAAGCCGGGGTTGCAGTGTCTGCGGAGGATGCCGGGGGTTGCGGTGCCTGCCGGGGGGATGCCGGGGGTTGCAGTGTCTGCGGTGTCTGCCGGGGAATGCTGGGGGTTGTGGTACTCGGCTGGATATTAACCCCTCGCTCTCTGCAGGTGGATGATGAGGATCTGCAGGATGAGCCATTACAGATCACGGTGCTGGATCATGACACGTACAGCGCCAACGACGCCATCGGGAAGGTGTACATAGACATCGATCCCTTACTGTACACCGAGGCCGCCACCGTCATCTCAGGGTGGTTCCCCATATACGACACCATACATGGTAAGAAGCAGGTGCATGTGGGGCTGTCCGGCTCTATATTATTAATAGTGTCCTCTTGTGGCACTCGCTCATTAATGTCATGTTTTTGAGGCGCTCATTATCGCTCTCATCTGTATATTAATGTCCTCTTCTGGCACTCGCTTCTGTATTAATATTGTCCTCTTGCGGTGCTTGCTCATTGTCACTCTCATCTGCATATTAATGTTCTCTTGAGGTGCTCCTTTTTTAACACGTTCATCTACATGAGAAATGTGTCCTCTTCTGGCACTCGCTCGTTGTTGCTCTAACCTATATGCGATGTCGTCCTCTTCTGGCACTCGCTCGTTGTTGCTCTGGTCTATGAACGATATCGTTCTGAATTCTCCTATTCCTGCCACTTTATCCAATTGTTCACAAAGTTGTAGTGAACGACGCTGGAGAAGTTGCCAAATTACCCATCGTTAACGATCTCCTTGTGTTTGACAGCGCAGTCACGTGACATTCCAAACGATATCGTTTCAGATATCTGAGCGTGTAAACCCACCATAAGTCCGGGGGTAAAAAGCCGGCTTTATCCCGCCGGCCGCTGTAAACGATCAGCTGATGCTGTGAGGGGACGGCATCAGCTGATCGGACGTGTCTGCAGAGGTGAGGATGAGGAGTTCTTTTCTTTTGCTCCTTACTTTGTCTTTCGCTTAGCAGAGAATGTACAGGAGCCAGAAGCTGCCGCACATACGCTGCTAAGCCAAAGTAACATGTCACACGGGAAGGGGGGGGTAAACACAGGATTCCTCCTCCTCCATGTGACATCACATCCTGCTTCTCCTCCTGCGCCTGACATTATAGGCACTGGAATTGTGCATTGTCTGAACGGCGGTGCGTAATTCCAGTTGTTATAATGGGGCCTATGGGAGAAAGCATGCAAACAAGCGCCACCAGTTGACATGTTGATTCTTTGTTACACTGCGCCAGCGATCCCGGCTAGGTCAGATTGTTGGTGGGAGCGTCGTAATGTGTAACGGGGCCCATACACACAATCTCTCACTCACACTCACATTCACACACACACTCTCACACAAAATTTCCAAACCTTTATCATGGCGGCGCTATAGTGCAGTAGGGCGCCGCGCTCCCCGCCGTGTTTATTCTCCGGCCGCGGCACTGACAAGGCTGTACAGCGATGTAACATCAATGAAAGCTGCCAGCCAATGAGAGGCCACTCAGCTGCTGTCAGCGTATGACGTCGCCTGCGGGCCTCTCATTGGCTGGCAGCTTTCATTGATGTTACATCGCTGTACAGCCTTGTCAGTGCCGCGGCCGGAGAATAAACACGGCGGGGAGCGCGGCGCCCTCCTGCACTATAGCGCCGCCATGTTTGTCCACAGTTCTGTGGGCCGCGTGTTTGAGACCCCTGCTCTAGTCTATATGCGATGTTGTTCTCTTCTGGCACTCGCTCGTTGTTGCTCTAGTCTATATGCGATGTCGTTCTCTTCTGGCACTCGCTCGTTGTTGCTCTAGTCTATATGCGATGTTGTTCTCTTCTGGCACTCGCTCGTTGTTGCTCTAGTCTATATGCGATGTCGTTCTCTTCTGGCACTCGCTCGTTGTTGCTCTAGTCTATATGCGATGTTGTTCTCTTCTTGCACTCGCTTGTTGCTGCTCTAGTCTATATGCGATGTCGTTCTCTTCTGGCACTCTCTCGTTGCTGCTCTAGTCTATATGCGATGTCGTTCTCTTCTGGCACTCGCTCGCTGTTGCTCTAGTCTATATGCGATGTTGTTCTCTTCTTGCACCCGCTTGTTGCTGCTCTAGTCTATATGCGATGTCGTTCTCTTCTGGCACTCTCTCGTTGCTGCTCTAGTCTATATGCGATGTCGTTCTCTTCTGGCACTCGATTGTTGTTGCTCTAGTCTATATGCGATGTCGTTCTCTTCTGGCACTCGCTCGTTGTTGCTCTAGCCTATATGCGATGTCGTTCTCTTCTGGCGCTTGCTCGTTGTTGCTCTAGCCTATATGCGATGTTGTTCTCTTCTGGCACTCACTCATTATCACGCTCCTGTCATTATCTGTTGTATTGATCTGTTTCCCCCGGGGCAGGGATCCGCGGTGAGATCAGCGTGGTGGTGAAGGTGGATCTCTTCAATGATCTGAATCGTTTCCGCCAGTCTTCCTGTGGAGTGAAGTTCTTCTGCAGTAAGTGACGCTGTGTGTGGGGTCTGATGATGGGAGTTGTAGTCCTTGTGGTTGTCTGCAGCGCCCCCTAGATACGTAGACATTGCACCTTTTATTTACGTTGCAGCCACGTCCATCCCTAAGTCGTACCGCGCAGTCGTCATCCACGGCTTTGTAGAAGAACTGGTGGTGAATGAGGACCCCGAGTATCAGTGGATCGACCGGATCCGGACCCCCCGAGCCTCCAATGAGGCGCGTCAGCGGCTGATCTCTCAAATGTCAGGTGAGGAGTCTCTACAGTGCCATGTATGTGATATCTGAGCTGGCGGGAGTGATCACTGGATCCAGTGGCCACTCTCTGACCCTCGTCAGGATGCTGCCAGCCGCTCTGATAATGAATAATACAACTATAATCACAGGCGAACTGCAGAGGAAGATCGGCCTGAAGGTGCTGGAGATGAGGGGCAACGCCGTGGTGGGCTACCTGCAGTGCTTCGATCTGGAGGGGGAGTCAGGCCTGGTGGTCCGAGCCATCGGGACTGCGTGTACTCTGGATAAGATAACCAACCCAACGCCATTCCTCCCAACCTGCAACTCGCCATGTAAAGAGCTGAAGGAGTAAGTAACATCTGCCCCCCCCCCCCCTGGGGCCCAGAGTCAGATATGTAAACTCCGAACCCCAGCTCCAGCAGAATAGTGAGTGCAGCTCTGGAGTATAATACAGGAGGTAACTCAGGATCAGTAATGTAATGTATGTACACAGTGACTGCACCAGCAGAATAGTGAGTGCAGCTCTGGAGTATAGTACAGGAGGTAACTCAGGATCAGTAATGTAATGTATGTACACAGTGACTGCACCAGCAGAATAGTGAGTGCAGCTCTGGAGTATAGTACAGGAGGTAACTCAGGATCAGTAATGTATGTACACAGTGACTCCACCAGCAGAATAGTGAGTGCAGCTCTGGAGTATAATACAGGAGGTAACTCAGGATCAGTAATGTATGTACACAGTTAATGCACCAGCAGAATAGTGAGTGCAGCTCTGGAGGATAATACAGGAGGTAACTCAGGATCAGTAATGTATGTACACAGTGACTGCACCAGCAGAAAAGTGAGTGCAGCTCTGGAGTATAATACAGGAGGTAACTCAGGATCAGTAATGTATGTACACAGTGACTGCACCAGCAGAATAGTGAGTGCAGCTCTGGAGGATAATATAGGAGGTAACTCAGGA
The DNA here is from genome assembly GCA_033576535.1 of Allobates femoralis. Classification (NCBI taxonomy): domain Eukaryota; kingdom Metazoa; phylum Chordata; class Amphibia; order Anura; family Aromobatidae; genus Allobates; species Allobates femoralis. Next base: position 622,893,759 of record JARQOC010000004.1, read on the forward strand.
AAAGTAATGTAATGTATGTACACAGTGACTGCACCAGCAGAATAGTGAGTGCAGCTCTGGAGTATAATACAGGGGGTAACTCAGGATCAGTAATGTAATGTATGTACACAGTGACTGCACCAGCAGAATAGTGAGTGCAGCTCTGGAGTATAGTACAGGAGGTAACTCAGGATCAGTAATGTATGTACACAGTGACTCCACCAGCAGAATAGTGAGTGCAGCTCTGGAGTATAATACAGGAGGTAACTCAGGATCAGTAATGTATGTACACAGTGATTGCACCAGCAGAATAGTGAGTGCAGCTCTGGAGTATAATACAGGAGGTAACTCAGGATCAGTAATGTAATGTATGTACACAGTGACTGCACCAGCAGAATAGTGAGTGCAGCTCTGGAGTATAATACAGGAGGTGACACAGGATCAGTAATGTAATGTATGTACACAGTGACTGCACCAGCAGAATAGTGAGTGCAGCTCTGGAGAATAATACAGGAGGTAACTCAGGATCAGTAATGTAATGTATGTACACAGTGACTGCACCAGCAGAATAGTGAGTGCAGCTCTGGAGGATAATACAGGAGGTAACTCAGGATCAGTAATGTAATGTATGTACACAGTGACTGCACCAGCAGAATAGTGAGTGCAGCTCTGGAGTATAATACAGGAGGTAACTCAGGATCAGTAATGTAATGTATGTACACAGTGACTGCACCAGCAGAATAGTGAGTGCAGCTCTGGAGGATAGTACAGGGGGTAACTCCGGATCAGTAATGTAATGTATGTACACAGTGACTGCACCAGCAGAATAGTGAGTGCAGCTCTGGAGGATAGTACAGGGGGTAACTCGGGATCAGTATAGGTCAGTGATGTATTTTCAGGGGTGACGCTCTTTTCTTGCATGCCTCTAGGATGGGATCTTCCATTAACCATTTCTCGGCCAGATCTTTCTTAACCTGTAGAACTTGTGTCCTGTTCTCTCTTTCTTCCTCGGGTTGCTGCCGCTTTTCTCAGGTCTCCGCTGGTCCAGCCACCGAGCCACGGATATCGCTCGACTCACAACAGCCCTATTCACACTGCGTCCGGCTCACGGCTCTCTCAGAACTTCTCTGTGTCTGTCCCCACTCTCATCTACACTGGTACGAGACCCCTCTCCCCCAGGAGTGGGCAGGGTAGGCTGGCACTGCCATCCACTACCCATGGACATCCCCTCCGCTGACCCTCAGCTTCACCCTCTGTCACTGGGTCAGAGATGAGGGGTCCGCCCTGAGCACCCCGACCTTCTGACCCATCACTTGGCGGGTTTCCCTATCTCAGAGGCCCCTGGCGGTCAGCGGAGGGGTCAGCAGGTAAGTGGCAGCGGGCGTAGTGCTAGATCCCGCTCTGTAGCTGATGCATGATAGTGGAGCTGGTAGATAAGGAAACATTAGCAGCGAGGAGGGGGAGGAGGACGCTGCGGCTGCTGCAGAACATCCCGTCTTCTGCCTCCTCTGAGATCTTCAGCTTCTTTTTGCTTTTGTCTCATTTTCTTTGCTGATGTTTGTGTCGTCGGTGGCAGACGCGGCCTGAGGAGCGGCACTGATATTGAGGCAACATCCCAAACAGGGAGGCCCCCCAGTGAGGGGTTACTTAATATATCTCCACCTTCTTCTGACAGGACCCCCTTCAATGAAGAGCTAATCCCCAATATTCACTCATCCGGACCCTCCACCCCTCTGAAAAACCAAACCTATTCCTTTTCACCTTCCAAGTCGTACAGCCGACAGTCCTCCTCTTCAGACACAGATTTGAGTTTGACACCTAAAACTGGTAAGACGCCTCCACCCGCGACTGCACTCATTCTTATGTTTCATCATTTGTCCTTCTTTGGTTTTGTGTTTTGGCCACTAAGAAATCCCGAGTAGTCAGTCTCTCATGTCGCCCTCCCCTCTACGTCATCTCCTTCCTCTCTGACGTACTCTTCCTCCTCTGCGGTCACCTCCTCCTTGCGTAAGTCTCTCCCTCTTCCCATTATTTTGCTGTATCTATTTCCTCCATTTCTGCACAGTCTTCACGGTGTCTGGGGTACAGTCCACGTTCCCCTGACATACTTCCTCTGGCGGTACAGTCGTCCTGCCCCCCTCCCTCCTTCCTGGCGGTCAGTCCTCCTTTCCCCCTCCCTCCCATTCCTCTGGACGGTACAGTCCTCCTTTCCCCTCCCTCCTCTGCGGTACAGTCTCCTCCTCTCCCTCCTCTGGCGGTACAGTCCTCCTTCCCCTCCTTCCCCTCCCTTCCTCTGGCGGTACAGTCGTCCTCCTCCCTCCCTCCCTTCCTCTGGTCGGTACAGTCCTTCCCTCCTCCCTCCCTTCCTCTGGCGGTACAGTCTCCTTCCCCTCCCTCCCTCCCTTCCTCTGGCGGTACAGTCTCCTTCCCCTCCCTCCCTCCCTTCCTCTGGCGGTACAGTCCTCCTTCCCCTCCTCCATCCCTCCCTTCCTCTGGCGGTACAGTCCTCCTTCCCCTCCCTCCCTCCCTTCCTCTGGCGGTACAGTCCTCCTTCCCCTCCCTCCCTCCCTTCCTCTGGCGGTACAGTCCTCCTTCCCCTCCCTCCCTCCCTTCCTCTGGCGGTACAGTCCTCCTTCCCCTCCCTCCCTCCCTTCCTCTGGCGGTACAGTCCTCCTTCCCCTCCTCCCTCCCTTCCTCTGGCGGTACAGTCCTCCTTCCCCTCCTCCCTCCCTTCCTCTGGCGGTACAGTCCTCCTTCCCCTCCTCCCTCCCTTCCTCTGGCGGTACAGTCTCCTTCCCCTCCTCCCTCCCTTCCTCTGGCGGTACAGTCCTCCTTCCCCTCCCTCCCTTCCTCTGGCGGTACAGTCCTCCTTCCCCTCCTCCCTCCCTTCCTCTGGCGGTACAGTCCTCCTTCCCCTCCCTCCCTCCCTTCCTCTGGCGGTACAGTCCTCCTTCCCCTCCCTCCCTCCCTTCCTCTGGCGGTACAGTCCTCCTTCCCCTCCCTCCCTCCCTTCCTCTGGCGGTACAGTCCTCCTTCCCCTCCCTCCCCCCTTCCTCTGGCGGTACAGTCCTCCTTCCCCTCCCTCCCTCCCTTCCTCTGGCGGTACAGTCCTCCTTCCCCTCCCTCCCTCCCTTCCTCTGGCGGTACAGTCCTCCTTCCCCTCCCTCCCTCCCTTCCTCTGGCGGTACAGTCCTCCTTCCCCTCCCTCCCTCCCTTCCTCTGGCGGTACAGTCCTCCTTCCCCTCCCTCCCTCCCTTCCTCTGGCGGTACAGTCCTCCTTCCCCTCCTCCTCCTCTTGCGACATTCTCCCTCCCTCCTCCTTCCTCTGGCGGTACAGTCCTCCTCCCCTCCCTCCCTCCTCTTGGGTACAGTCCTCCTTCCCCTCCCTCCCTCCCTTCCTCTGGCGGTACAGTCCTCCTTCCCCTCCCTCCCTCCCTTCCTCTGGCGGTACAGTCCTCCTCCCCTCCCTCCCTCCTCTGCGGTACAGTCCTCCTTCCCCTCCCTCCCTCCCTCCCTCCTCTGCGGTACAGTCTCCTTCCCCTCCCTCCTCTGGCGGTACAGTCCTCCACTACTGGCGGTACAGTCCTCCACTATATAGTCTCGTATCCGTCCTCTCATCTTAGTGGAGATCCCATAATGCCCTGCGCTCCTTTGCGGTGTATACACTTCGCCCCTGCAATGTACGGCTGCACACACAGCAGTATACACTACATGGGATACATGGCTACTTCTGCCTCTTGCTGGCCTTCACCTGCTGCCCCATACGAGCCCAGACTGTGAGTCCCCGAGCTGCCGAGTCCGCTGCGCACCCCAGTCATGGTTTTGATAACTGCCCCATTTACTCCCATTATCCTGCAGATGGTTGGGTACATACCGCTGGTATATCCGTTTTCCCTGGGCACCGGTCTATGCCAGTAACTGCGGGCAGCCGGACACAGGACTGTGCAATTGTTTTCAGCAGGTTTGGAAATAATTTTAGACAACCCAAACTCCACATTGTGTAAGTCACAGGCATCTCATAATAAAACCCATTAGAAACACCTGAAGAAGCTGGTAATCGGCGAAATGCACTTCTGGGAACTCTGTTTTAGTTGTGGAAGAGTGCTGTGAAATGAGTCAGAGGCTTCAGACATAAAAGGGTTAATAGTTTATTTGTATCAATCAATGAGATGTAAAGTGATTGAAGGAAAGAGAAAGGTAAATCTCGGTAACCGCTGACCATCCATCATCTGCATCCTCCACGTGGCTGCAAACTGAGACATTAACAGAAATAGCCATGTAGGAAAGTGGGTGAGGAGCCGACAAACTCTGCTACAGTGGTGAGGATGTGGTAGACAGATCAGGGCAGCAGCAAGACACCAGGTAGTTACACTGCACCAGCGAGGAGTCTCCAGGACAGATCTCATGTCACAGGTCACACTCCATGGTGACACTGAGCCCAGTCACAAGACACCAGGTAGTTATACTGCACCAGCGAGGAGTCTTCAGGACATGTCACAGGTCACACTCCATGGTGACACTGAGCTCAGCCACAAGACACCAGGTAGTTATACTGCACCAGCGAGGAGTCTCCAGGACAGATATGTCACAGGTCACACTCCATGGTGACACTGAGCCCAGCCACAAGACACCAGGTAGTTACACTGCACCAGTGAGGAGTCTCCAGGACAGATATCATGTCATAGGTCACACTCCATAGAGACACTGAGCTCAGCCACAAGACACCAGGTAGTTATACTGCACCAGCGAGGAGTCTCCAGGACAGACATGTCACAGGTCACACTCCATGGTGACACTGAGCTCAGTCACAAGACACCAGGTAGTTACACTGCACCAGCGAGGAGTCTCCAGGACAGATCTCATGTCACAGGTCACACTCCATAGTGACACTGAGCTCAGCCACAAGACACCAGGTAGTTATACTGCACCAGCGAGGAGTCTCCAGGACAGATCTCATGTCACAGGTCACACTCCATAGTGACACTGAGCTCAGTCACAAGACACCAGGTAGTTACACTGCACCAGTGAGGAGTCTCCAGGACAGATCTCATGTCACAGGTCACACTCCATGGTGACACTGAGCTCAGCCACAAGACACCAGGTAGTTATACTGCACCAGTGAGGAGTCTCCAGGACAGATATCATGTCACAGGTCACACTCCATAGTGACACTGAGCCCAGCCACAAGACACCAGGTAGTTATACTGCACCAGTGAGGAGTCTCCAGGACAGATCTCATGTCACAGGTCACACTCCATAGTGACACTGAGCTCAGCCACAAGACACCAGGTAGTTACACTGCACCAGCGAGGAGTCTCCAGGACAGATCTCATGTCACAGGTCACACTCCATGGTGACACTGAGCTCAGTCACAAGACACCAGGTAGTTATACCGCACCAGCGAGGAGTCTCCAGGATAGATCTCATGTCACAGGTCACACTCCATAGTGACACTGAGCTCAGCCACAAGACACCAGGTAGTTACACCTGCACCAGACGAGGAGTCTCCAGGACAGATCTCATGTCACAGGTCACACTCAATGGTGACACTGAGCTCAGTCACAAGACACCAGGTAGTTATACCGCACCAGCGAGGAGTCTCCAGGATAGATCTCATGTCACAGGTCACACTCATGGTCGACATGACTCAGTCCAAGACACCAGGTAGTTATACCGCACCAGCGAGGAGTCTCCAGGACAGATGTCATGTCACAGGTCACACTCCATAGTGACACTGAGCTCAGCCACAAGACACCAGGTAGTTATACTGCACCAGCGAGGAGTCTCCAGGATAGATATCATGTCACAGGTCACACTCCATAGTGACACTGAGCTCAGCCACAAGACACCAGGTAGTTACACTGCACCAGCGAGGAGTCTCCAGGACCGATCTCATGTCACAGGTCACACATCCATAGTGACACTGAGCTCAGCCACAAGACACCAGGTAGTTATACTGCACCAGCGAGGAGTCTTCAGGACAGATATGTCACAGGTCACACTCCATGGTGACACTGAGCTCAGCCCAAGACACCAGGTAGTTACACTGCACCAGCGAGGAGTCTCCAGGACAGGTATCATGTCACAGGTCACACTCCATGGTGACACTGAGCTCAGCCACAAGACACCAGGAGTTACACTGCACCAGGAGGATCCCAGGACAGATCTCAGTGTCCAGGCACACTCCATGGTGACACTGAGCTCAGCCACAAGACACCAGTAGTTATACGCAACCAGTCGAGGAGTCTCCAGACAGATATCATGTCACAGTGCACACTCCATGGGACACTGAGCTCATCACAAGACACCAGGTAGTTACACTGCACCAGCGAGGAGTCTCCAGGACAGTATCATGTCACAGCTCACACTACCGATAGAGACAGACTGAGACTCAGCCACAAGACACCAGGTATTACACTGCACCAGCGAGAGTCTCCAGGACCGATCTCATGTACAGGTCACCACTCCAGGAGTCGACCATGAGCTCAGTCACAAGCACCAGGTAGTTATACTGCACCAGGAGGAGCTCCAGGACAATCTCATCACAGGTCACACTCATAGTGACATGACTCATCCAAGACACCAGGTAGTCTACAGGCACCAGTGAGGAGTCTCCAGGACAGATATGTCCACAGGTCACACTCCATGGTGAGACTACAGCCACAAGACACCAGGTAGTTATACTGCATCCAGTGAGGAGTCTCCAGGACAGATCTCTGTCACAGGTCACACTCCATAGAGACACTGAGCTCAGTCACAAGACACCAGGTAGTTACACTGCACAGCGAGGTCTCCAGGAAGATATTCACAGGTCACACTCCATAGTGACACTGAGCTCACCACAAGACACCAGTAGTTATACGCACAGGAGAGTCTCCAGGACAGATCTCATGTCACAGGTAATCACTCCAGGTGACACTGAGCTCTGCACAGACTCCAGGTATTACATGCACAGTGAGATCTCCAGAAACCATTCACAGTCCACTCATGACACTGAGCTCACAAAGACCAGAGTTATACTGCACCAGTGGATCAGGACAATCGTCAAGTCACATCATGACCTGTGCAAAGAACAGAGTTCGCTCAGAGAGTTCGCAGTATCATTCAGTCAATCAGGTGACATACTCAGCACAAACACAGTTAACTGCACGCAGGATCCCAGACTCTCTTCAGTCACCCATGGGACAGATCAGCCAAACACGTAGTTACCACACGGGAGTCTCAGGGAATACAGCACAGTCAACTCTGTCCTGGCTCAGTACACACAGTATTACGCACCCAGATCTAGGATGATTCAGTACAGTCACACTCTAGTGACAAGCCAGCCACAAGAACCAGTACACACGTAGGAGTTCAACAGATTCATTCAAGTCACACTCCATGTGACACTGACTCCACAAGACACAGTATTAACTGCACACGGATCTCAGACAATTATTCAGTACACTCATAGACCTGATCATCACAGACACGTATATCGCCCATAGAGTCTCCAGACAGATCATCAAGACACTCCTGGTGACGAGCTCACCCAAGACACGTATTAACGACCCGGTCCAGGAGATCTCAGCACGGTCCAATAGGTGACACTGAGCTCAGCCACAAGACACCAGGTAGTTATACTGCACCAGTGAGGAGTCTCCAGGACAGATCTCATGTCACAGGTCACACTCCATGGTGACACTGAGCTCAGCCACAAGACACCAGGTAGTTACACTGCACCAGCGAGGAGTCTCCAGGACAGATCTCATGTCACAGGTCACACTCCATGGTGACACTGAGCTCAGCCACAAGACACCAGGTAGTTATACTGCACCAGTGAGGAGTCTCCAGGACAGATCTCATGTCACAGGTCACACTCCATGGTGACACTGAGCTCAGCCACAAGACACCAGGTAGTTACACTGCACCAGCGAGGAGTCTCCAGGACAGATCTCATGTCACAGGTCACACTCCATGGTGACACTGAGCTCAGCCACAAGACACCAGGTAGTTATACTGCACCAGCGAGGAGTCTCCAGGACAGATCTCATGTCACAGGTCACACTCCATGTGACACTGAGCTCAGTCCACAAGACACCAGGTAGTTACACTGCACCAGCGAGGAGTCTCCAGGACAGATTCATGTCACAGGTCACACTCCATGGTGACACTGAGCTCAGTCACAAGACACCAGGTAGTTATACTGCACCAGCGAGGAGTCTCCAGGATAGATATCATGTCACAGGTCACACTCCATAGTGACACTGAGCTCAGCCACAAGACACCAGGTAGTTACACTGCACCAGCGAGGAGTCTCCAGGACCGATCTCATGTCACAGGTCACACTCCATGGTGACACTGAGCTCAGCCACAAGACACCAGGTAGTTATACTGCACCAGCGAGGAGTCTCCAGGACAGATTATGTCACAGGTCACACTCCATGGTGACACTGAGCTCAGCCACAAGACACCAGGTAGTTACACTGCACCAGTGAGGAGTCTCCAGGACAGATCTCATGTCACAGGTCACACTCCATGGTGACACTGGCCTCAGCCACAAGACAAGGTAGTTACACTGCACCAGCGAGGAGTCTCCAGGACAGATCTCATGTCACAGGTCACACTCCATGGTGACACTGAGCTCAGCCACAAGACACCAGGTAGTTATACTGCACCAGTGAGGAGTCTCCAGGACAGATTCATGTCACAGGTCACACTCCATGGTGACACTGAGCTCAGTCACAAGACACCAGGTAGTTACACTGCACCAGCGAGGAGTCTCCAGGACAGGTATCATGTCACAGTCACACTCCATAGGAGACACTGAGCTCAGCCACAAGACACCAGGTAGTTACACTGCACCAGCGAGGAGTCTCCAGGACCGATCTCATGTCACAGGTCACACTCCATGGTGACACTGAGCTCAGTCACAAGACACCAGGTAGTTATACTGCACCAGCGAGGAGTCTCCAGGACAGATCTCATGTCACAGGTCACACTCCATAGTGACACTGAGCTCAGTCACAAGACACCAGGTAGTTACACTGCACCAGTGAGGAGTCTCCAGGACAGATATGTCACAGGTCACACTCCATGGTGAGACTGAGCTCAGCCACAAGACACCAGGTAGTTAACTGCATCCAGTGAGGAGTCTCCAGGACAGATCTCCTGTCACAGGTCACACTCCATAGTGACACTGAGCTCAGTCACAAAAACACCAGGTAGTTACACTGCACCAGCGAGGAGTCTCCAGGACCGATTTTCATGCCCACAGGTCCACTCCATGGTGCATGGCTCAGCAAAGACCCCGGGTTTGTTAATGCCCCAAAGTGAGGAGTCCCCCAGGACAGTTATGTCACAGGTCAAAACCCCATGGTGACACTGAGCTCAGCCCAAGACACCAGGTATTTTAACTGCACCAGGAGGGGGTCTCCAGGGAAGATCTAAATTTCACAGGTCACACTCCATGGTGACATAAAGTCAGAAAAGAAAACCAGGTAGTTATACTGCTCCAGGAGGAGTCTCCAGGACAGATTATGTCACAGGTCACATTTTCCATGGTGACATTTGAGTCACCCACAAGGACCCAGGTGTTACACTGCACCAGTGAGGAGTCCCCAAAGGAAACAGATCTCTCACTTACTGGAGAACCCATGATAGTTTTTCAAGCCCCCATAGAAGAAGAAACCAAGAAATGATGAGGATCTAGACCAGCAAATCGGCCAAAGAAATTTTTTTTGCAGCAGATGAGACACGTAAATGTTATGTCCTCTGAGATCAGCAGATGTCCAGCAGTGCCATCAACTCAAAAACCCGGCAGCCACCAGTGGGACAGCGAAAAACCCTCCCCTTCCAAAGAAGCGTCTTCAAAAGGGGAAATTTTTTGTTAAGTACCAAAAACATTGTAACAGAGGGAAAATTTAAGGGGTCCCAAGAGGGAAAATTTTGGGGAGCTCAACATCACCAAGGCTCCTGAAATTAGGACGGAGGCGGCAATGGGCCCTCACCAGAGGCTGAGGACAGAGGGTGACAAATTTCAGTCACGGGGGGCTTTTAAGGGGACTTTGTTTTATTTGTTCATTGATTAAAAGTTTACTTTAAAAACCGCTTTTTGTGAAGTACAATATTTTTAGAACGTTTGCAAGTCTTGTGTACCCTGC
>JARQOC010000004.1:622903979-622954971 GCA_033576535.1 Allobates femoralis
TCCCGTAGTCTCCTCCTGGCCTCCGCGTGTCCCCGCGCTCACCGCTCCTGCCAGCCCGCGGCTGAGGAGATCCCGATCCTTCAGTGATGAGCTGCTGCTGTCGGCTGGTAGGAGCCATCACCGCACGTCTGCTGTGCTGAGATGTCACCGAGGGCGGCGGACGGTGTGTGAGCCGCCCGTCACCACACTAACGTGTGCACAAGTGACACTAACACCGGCGCATCCTCCGGAGCCACACCATGAACGCTGCCCACACTAGGGCGATGCCGGTCTCTGGCGATCAATGCCTCCATGGTGGCCCTCCCTTATGATGCCCTCGGGCTGTCTTTTGCTTCCCTTGGGGCCCGTGCATGTCTGGGGCCCATCAGCATTTTCTTTTTGTTTGTGCAGCACATCACACATAACTGGTTCTTCCCATTCACTGCCATGGAGCTGTATATAGTAAGTGCCCCCCACCACGGAGCATCTGATTGGCCACATAGCAGAAGATCATGTGACCCTGCCTGCTGGCACTCTCACCATCATCTTCATCACCTTCTCATCTGTCTGTCGGTCCATACATTTATATGATGTGAGCTGAGCGCCCGCTTGCCGCTATTGCCTGGTCCTATTGATGTATGCTGAGCGCTTGCTCACCACTACCACCTTGGCCTTTTGATGTGTGTTGAGCGCCCGCTCACTGCTATCACCTGGGCCTATTGATGTTAGATGAGCACTCACCGCTACCACCTGGTCGTATTGATGTGTGCTGAGAGCCTGCTCACCGCTATCACCTGGACCTATTGATGTGAGATGAGCCCTCACTCGCCGCTATCACCTGGGCCTATTGATGTCAGATGAGCGCTCACTCTCCGCTATCACCTGGGCCTATTGATGTGTGCTGAGCACTCGCTCACCTGGACCAGCTCCGGCTCCAGGACTCTGTTGGTATCTGTTGTTTCCTTATCTGATTGCATCTACTAAATCTGCAGTGCTTGGGGGCTGTGGTGGGATTCTGCTCTTACAGGGCCGGCGTCCAGCCTTCTTCCTCATTGGAATTGGAATTTCTCACCTTTTAAGACCTCGGTGGTCTTCAAATTAAAGAGGAAAAATTTCTGTAAGACCCGATGTGAAGACCGGACGCCGTCTCCTCCCCCCTTACATTAGTTTTTTTTGGCCCATGGAGGAAAGATGGCGCTCAGGGTGTCACTGCGACGTCTTTAACACTCAGGATCTGATGTAGGGTGGCATAGTGCTTTCTGCAGTAGATTTATGGTCAGAGCCTGAAGTGAAGACTTTGTCCAGCAGGGGGAGCAGTGAGGAAGGGAGTAGGGCCGCCGCCTGAGGGCCAACGGCATGGCAGCGTACAAGTAAATTAATGTTACCCTCACTAAGTGTGCCCGCAGCGGGGTCCTGCCCGTGTTCGGGGTGATATAACATCTGACTGTTCTCCGCCTGAGCTCCATCTTTCCTCCGGTTCTGGTTGTGTCCGGGGTTCAGGACGAGGGTCAGCACTGCTGGCTCCTTCTCCTCGAGTTATGTGATCCTTAATTTAATCATCTTTTTGGTGGCGCCCTCTAGGTATGGGCAGCGGAAGTGCAGGAAGAGAAGGCGGTGCATTTAAAGCCCTTCTGAGGCAACAGACGCAGTCAGCACTGGAACAGCGGGTAAGTGTGATATCCAACTGCGACCACCCACCCTCCCTGATCACTGATGACCCCGTGACCACCCTCCTGATCAATGATGATCCTATGACTACTCCCCCCTCACTGATGACCCCGCAACCACCCTCCCCCAGATCACTGATGACCCTGCGACCCCTCACTGATGACCCTGCGACTACCCACCTGATCACTAATGACCCCATGACCACTCCCCCCACCACTGATGACGCTGTACCTGTTCCTCCTTCTCACTGATGACCCCGCAGCTGTTCCTCCCCCTCACTGATGACCCCGCAGCTGTTCCTCCCCCCTCACTGATGACCCCGCAGCAGTTCCTCCCCCCTCACTGATGACCCCGCACCTGTTCCTCCCCCCACCACTGATGACACTGCACCTGTTCCTCCCCCCTCACTGACGACGCTGCACCTGTTCCTCCCCCCTCACTGATGACGCTGCACCTGTTCCCCCTCACTGATGACGCTGCACCTGTTCCTCCCCCTCACTGATGACGCTGCACCTGTTCCCCCTCACTGATGACGCTGCACCTGTTCCTCCCCCCTCACTGATGAGCGCTGCACCTGTTTCCTCCCCCCTCACTGATGACGCTGCACCTGTTCCTCCCCCCTCACTGATGTTCGCCAGTGACCGCCCCCTGTCCTCTGTCCTCAGGAGTTCCCGTTCTTCACGTTGACCTCGTTCCCCGCCGGTTTCCTCTTCCACGTTGGCGGTGTGGTCAGCGCCCGGTCAGTGAAGCTGCTGGACCGGATCCATAACCCGGGTACGTCCTCCGCTCGGGGCTGGGGTCCATTGTCTGCACAGTGGTGTAGTGGGGCCCCTCATTGGTCAGCAGCGGTTTTTGGCTCTGGCACTTGGTGTCTCCCCTCTTTGATCCTACAGAAGCAATTAAAGGGCCGGCGCACAATTTTCTGCACATTAATCTATTGCACCTTCTGGTAGTCTATAATGCTTCGGCTCCTGACTATAAGACCTTTGCTTGCAGTCAGTGAATCAGATCCAATAGCCTTTAGGCTGATGCCTCTTATCTGCTCTGTTACATTGTGACAAATCCTCAGCTGTGTTAAGTTGAACCGATTTAATGAAAGTTTCTCTTTGCTGACGACAAGCAAACTTTTAATTTTCTGATATACCATAACCTGGACACCGTCCCTTTAATTAAGGCCTGCTGTGTGTCAGTGTGCGGCTTTCTGTGTTCCCGTCTGGTGGTCGTCCCTTTTTCTTGCAGATTTCAGTATTAGGGTCGTCCTGTTCATAGGGTCACTCACCGGATTGTATCCGATACATTGATACTGGTGCAAGGCGCCTCTCCAGGGAGGGGGGGCCCCTAGAGAGTGTCTTACCTTCCAGAGCTGCAATCAATATTCTGCTTTGGGCAGGAAGGCTTAAAGATGTCAAATCCAGCTCCCTGAGAGACAAAGGGAACCGGTCAGGTCATTGATGCCCCCCTAGCCCATCACTACCTGTCCCTGCAGCTTCCTACTACATCCCTCATCATCGGTCCTGTAATGGCTGTGAGAGGTGCTCTCATCACTTACATTCTCCTAATCTTCATGGTGTGGTGCACACTGTAGACACTGGGGGCACCCCTCCTTCTCTCCGGATATCAGGCCCCGGTGCATGTGGTATCCTGCTCCCCGCGGCCGTCCTGTGCCCTTCTTCCAGGTATGACGTGATGGCCGGCTCATGTCCGGTCATGTTAGCTGTGGCGTGTACAGAGCTGCTTCATCATGCACATGGCGCACGCCCTGACTCCCTCCGTCTATCGGCACACAGTTATGTGCAGCCATACATGAAGGCTCATGAATCCGCTCAGTTGTAGACTCGGGTGACCCCCGACCGACGGCGCCGCAATCACTGCTGAGAATTGCTCAGTTTACATCAGAGTGAGGGGTCACATGAGTTCACGGCTCAGCTGTGACCTCGATTGACCTTTCTGACGGCACCCAGCTCAGTCTGAGCCTGCTTGTCCCTCTGAACAGATGTGTGATGAAGCAGAGCTGAATATGCTCTGCCTGTGGATTACGTCGGGGCGAGGTTTTATTTGGTAATAAAGATGTTTTCCCTAAATGTGTTTGTTTTTATTTCTATTAAAATGTATTTCTCTCTATGAAGTGTGTTTTTTTTTTTTTTTGTTTTTTTTTTAATGTTTACTAAAAATTCATGGTGGCCAGGTCTAACACTGTCCTGACAATTAATTTCAGGCTTAGTGCCAGCTAACCCCATTATTGCTCAGAGTGCCACCCTCGCCGGGTAAAGGGGCTGAAAATGGGGCTACAAAAGAATGCACTGTTTTCACCGGTGGCTGTGGTCTTCAGAACGCTTGAGCCTTACCACGCTGAGAATCCCAGCCCCCAGCTGCCTGGGTTTTACCTGGCTAAGCGATCAAAGTTAGGGCGAAACCCACTCAATTTTTGTTTTATTTTTTATTTAAATTTTGCCTGCCTCGTCTAGCGGCTCTGGTGACTGTGGCATGCTGGGTAATAATGGGGTTACTGCCAGCTTTGTATTGTCAACTGGCACTAAGCTCAAAATTCATGATATCAGGCCAGAATAAGACCCGATCTATTTGGTTTGTAGTTATCCAATCAAACTATGATTTAATAAAGATGGATAAACTTTTGATTTGTTTAAATACTTTATTTGGTAGAATGTGTGGATTCCGTGATACAGTGAGAGTGAATGATACAATAGACTACCCACCCCCCCTAGACAAGACTAAACGCATAACTGCCTGTGATTGCGGGGCTTTGGGGGGGTCTGTAAGGTTGGGTGACGATATGTGAATACGTTTCAAGTTTGGGATGAAAACCTCTGGATACAATCTGTTTCCAAAGGAGTTTTAAGCCCCAATACCGTGTATGATTCAATGAGATACTCGGTGATAAGTCATTTAGTCTGTATATCGTCCCAAGGTCCAACCCGACCCTCAGTACAAAGTCCTACAAAGGTGGTGGTGGCCAGGTGATTTCATCAACGACCAACCATTGATCTGGTTCGTCTGTAGCAAAAACTGCCCGACGCGTTTCACCTCTCACGAGTAGCTTAGGCTGCTTCCACCGCATCTGCCGCGATTAATGCATAACCGCGACACTTGCGGCACACTCGGGCAAGCCCCATGCAATGTCTATGGGGCTTGCAGTAAGGGTGCGGCAGGTGCGGTTTCGGCAGTGCGGCCGCGAAAAAAACCGCAGTCAGCAGCGTTTTTTTTCGTGGCCGCACCTGCTGCAAGTGCCGCACCCTTACTGCAAGCCCCATAGACATTGCATGGGGCTTGCCGTGAGTGTGCCGCAAGTGTCGCGGTTATGCGGTAATCACGGCAGATGCGGTTTTTTTCACCACATCTGCCGCGATTTGAAAAAAACGCTAGTGTGAAAGCACCCTTAAGAGGCTCTTCAGGGGCACCAGTAAATATGCCAATCCGGTATGTAGGGTCACACAAGTCCGATGTGATCCTATTGTTAGGAGTCCAGTATTCAGACCCAAAAAGATCCAAGTTAAGGGAAGTCACTGGAGGCTGTCAGGTGATTTTATCAGGTGGGGGGGGGGGATGCTGTTCATACGGTTCCTAAAACAAACAGATCAGAGAAACATAACACCATCACCCTTCTGAGCTATGGGGTGACCCGTGCCGGCATCTGTCCTTAGTTCACCAGTATATATATATTTGTGATATTCCCTATCTATAGGAGGACATGGATAGACTATAGGGATTATAGTCATTTTAGTAAGGTGCAATAGATATAGTTATATGTGATACCCAAACCAAAGGAGACAACCCCCCTCCGTCACTGCTCCAGAGGATCATGTTGCTGTTCAGTCTGGTAGATAAGGTCGGTCGGTCGGTCGGTCTATGACAAAGGTCAATCGAGGTCACAGCTGAGCTGTGAACTCATGTGACCCCCTCACTCTGATGTAAACTGAGCAATTCTCGGCAGTGATTGCGGCTCCGTCAGTCGGGGTCACCCGAGTCTACAGCTGAGCGGATTCATGAGCCTTCATATATGGCTGCACATAACTGTGTACCGATAGACGGAGGGAGTCAGGGCGTGCACCATGTGCATGATGAAGCCGCTCTGTACACGCCACAGCTAACATGACCGGATATGAGCCGGCCATCACATCATACCTGGAAGAAGGGCACAGGACGGCCGCGGGGAGCAGGATACCACATGCACCGGGGCACGATATCCGGAGGGATGGAGGATAAGGGAACGCCCTCAGTGTCTACAGTCTGGACCACACCATGAAGATTAGAGAATGTAAGTGATGAGAGCACCTCTCACAGCCATTACAGGACCCAACCGACAGGGATGATAGAGGGATGTAGTAGGAAGCTGCAGGACAGGTAGTGATGGGCTAGGGGGCATCAATGACCTGACCGGTTCCCTTTAACTGTAAAGCAGCAGAATTGTGAATGCAGCTCTGGAGGTAATTAGAGTAGTGTGTGGAGCTTCTAGTTACTTTATGCCGCCTCCCCACCCTACATTTACTTTCTCGACTGTCTGTTGTTGCGGTGTGCGGCGACTGGTGTTGGTGCAGCCTGTGTGGTGGCTTGTGTCAGAGCGTCTGCTTGATGACTTGTGTCGGTGCAGAATGTGTGGTGGCTTGTCTTGGTGTGGCTTGCGTAGTGACTTGTCTCTGTGCGGCTTGCGAGGCGAATTGTCGGTGCAGCTTGCATGGCGACATGTCGGTGTGGCTTGCGTGGTGACTTGTGTCAGTGCAGCTTGCGTAGTGCAGTGTGTGTGGTGACTTGTCGGTGCAGCTTGCTTGTTGGCTAGTGTGGTGGCTCGTGTCGGTGTGGCGTGTGTGGTGGCTTGTGTGGTAGCGTGTGTGGTGGCTTGTGTCGGTGCAGCGTGTGTGGTGACTTGTGTCGGTGCGGTGTGTGGTGACTTGTGTCGGTGCGGCGCGTGTGGTGGCTCGTGTCGGTGCGGCGCGTGTGGTGGCTCGTGTCGGTGCGGCGCGTGTGGTGGCTCGTGTCGGTGCGGCGCGTGTGGTGTGCTCGTGTGGGTGCAGCTTGTGTGGTGACTTGTGTCGGTGCCTCTCTAACACCTGGTTTGCTGTTTTATGACTCAGCCTTTGTCGGGATTATGGGTAACACCAGATCTTACAAACTTCTAGACTGGAGTAGTTACAGCGCAGGTACAGCCCCCATCATGGACCCTCCGTGACCCTCCACACACAGCACAAATTATGGCTGCTCAGTGAAGACCTAGCTCCTCCCATATGTGGGCGGTGCCTTCCCTGTCCAATCACAAGGCTTTAAAATAACAGCTCTGCAATCGGTCACTGAAGGTTGTGGATATTTTTGTGGGGAGGGGTCCTGTATGGTGGGGTGGGTGGGGAGGGGTCCTGTATGGTGGGGTGGGGTGGGGAGGGGTCCTGTATGGTGGGGTGGGTGGGGGAGGGTCCTGTATGGTGGGGTGGGGTGGGGAGGGGTCCTGTATGGTGGGGAGGGGTCCTGTATGGTGGGGGTGGGGTCCTGTATGGTGGGTGGGGAGGGGTCCTGTATGGTGGGGGTGGGGTCCTGTATGGTCGGGGAGGGGTTGGGGTGGGGGTGTGGTCCTGTACAATGAGGGAGGGTTCCGTTATTATTGTAGGACCATCCTGTATTATCGAGGAGGAGGGGGTCCTCTGTGATGGGGGAGGGTCCTGTATTATTGTGGAGGAGTCTTCTGTGATGGGGGAGGGGTTGTTATTATTGGTGGTGTCTCTGCTCAGCAGCTGCAGCGATTCCACCAATGGAATCCCACACCATATGAGTCGCTGATGGTGATTGGTCGCTCATTAGGAATCCTGGGGCCTGACGAGACGTGCGGAGGTTCCCTGCTCCGGGCCCTCAGTCCTGCAGGGAGGGGAGTACAAGGTTTAGCAAGTTCTTTGTTAAAGAGCTACACCTGTTTTATAAATCGCAAATATTATTATGAACTTACACCCATTTTACTAACCACACCTGTATTCATGCACTTTAGTAACAGCAACTAAAATGTGAAAGCTCTTTCCCCCCCCTCCCTCCTTCCTTCACCCCCCCCTTCTTCCCTCCCTCCTTCCCCCCCTCCTTCCCTCCCCCCTCCCTCCTCCCCCCCTCCTTCCCCTCCCTCCTTCCTTCTCCCCCCTCCTTCACCCCCCCCTCCTCCTTCTCCCCCCTCCTTCTCCCCCCCTTCTTCCCCCCTCCTTCTCCTCCCCCCTTCCTTCTTCCCCCCCCTCCTCTCCTTCTCCCCCCCTCCCCCTCTCCCCCCTCCTTCTTCCCCCCCCTCCTTCTCCCCCCCTCCTTCTCCCCCCCCCTCCTTCTCCCCCCCCTCCTTCTCCCCCCCTCCTTCTCCCCCCCCCTCCTTCTCCCCCCCCCCCCTCCTTCTCCCCCCCCCTCCTTCTCCCCCCCCCTCCTTCTGCCCCCCCCTCCTTCTCCCCCCCCCTCCTTCTCCCCCCCCCCCCTCCTTCTCCCCCCCCTCCTTCTCCCCCCCCCCCTCCTTCTCCCCACCCCCCCTCCTTCTTCCTTCCCCCCCCTCCTTCTTCCTTCCCCCCCCTCCTTCTTTCTTCCTCCCCCCCCTCCTTCTTCCTCCCCCCCCCCCTCCTTCTTCCCCCCCTCCTTCTTCCCCCTCCCCCTTGCCCCTCCCCCTTGCCTTCCCCCTCCCCCTTGCCTTGACCCCATTCCCTTCCTTTTCCCCCCTGTATCTTCATGTCAGCCTCATTGTCTCCTACATTTAATCCTTATAAATAGGGAGGAAAGTAGAGGAGGTAAGGGTGGCTGGGGGCCCCGAGGAGGTAAGGGTGGCTGGGGCCCTGACATTGTTGTCCCCGAGTTGTCCCTTCTCTACCATTCTATGATAATTTAATGTACAGTCTCATTATACAGAGGAGCTCAATATATAGTGTACAGGTAATACAGTGACCACTGACCTATCTTGGTCCCCATATAATGCCCCATTCTGTTACATCGTGTCTTATCCTCCAGTCACCTCCAGAGCTGCAGTCACTATTCTGCTTTTACATTATCTCTTATCCTCCAGTCACCTCCAGAGCTGCTGTCACTGTTCTGCTGTTACATCGTGTCTTATGCTGCAGTCACCTCCAGAGCTGCACTCACTATTCTGTTACATTGTGTCTTATCCTCCAGTCACCTCCAGAGCTGCACTCTCTATTCTGTTACATCGTGTCTTATCCTCCAGTCACCTCCAGAGCTGCACTCACTATTCTGTTACATCGTGTCTTATCCTCCAGTCACCTCCAGAGCTGTAGTCCTTATTCTGCTGTTACATCATGTCTTATCCTCCAGTCACCTCCAGAACTGCACTCACTATTCTGCTGTTACATCATGTCTTATCCTCCAGTCACCTCCAGAGCTGCACTCTCTATTCTGTTACATCGTGTCTTATCCTCCAGTCACCTCCAGAGCTGCACTCACTATTCTGTTACATCGTGTTTTATCCTCCAGTCACCTCCAGAGCTGCAGTCACTATTCTGCTGTTACATCGTGTCTTATCCTCCAGTCACCTCCAGAGCTACAGTCACTATTCTGCTGTTACATCATGTCTTATCCTCCAGTCACCTCCAGAGCTGCAGTCACTATTCTGCTGTTATATCGTGTCTTATCCTCCAGTCACCTCCAGAGCTGCACTCACTATTCTGCTGTTACATCATGTCTTATCCTCCAGTCACCTCCAGAGCTGCACTCACTATTCTGCTGTTACATCGTGTTTTATCCTCCAGTCACCTCCAGAGCTGCAGTCACTATTCTGCCATTACATCGTGTCTTATCCTCCAGTCACCTCCAGAGCTACAGTCACAATTCTGCTGTTACATCGTGTCTTATCCTCCAGTCACCTCCAGAGCTGCAGTCACTATTCTGTTACATCATCTCTTATCCTCCAGTCACCTCCAGAGCTGCACTCACTATTGTTACATCATCTCTTATCCTCCAGTCACCTCCAGAGCTGCAGTCAATATTCTGCTGTTACATTATCTCTTATCCTCCAGTCACCTCCAGAGCTGCAGTCACTATTCTGCACCTGGTTCATTAACACTTTCTTTATTTTTTCTTGGTTTTGCTATAATTTCAAGACATGGGAAACACGAGCCATGATCCCCTCTGTTGTAATGGTTGACAGCAGCACAGAGGATTTCAGGCAGGGCTGTTTGTGCTGAGTGTCACTGAGCTGCCATAGTTTCTGTGTGTGACGTTCCGGCTCCGAGCATGCTCCGTCCCATCTATGGCTGCTGCCTCACTATAAAGCTTCTGCTGCTGCCCGAGGACAGGGACCCCCATAGTCGGCTGAGCACCCCCGCCCCCGCTCCCACCCTCTCTGTACGTCCCTAGTGTTGCCCCCTTGTGGATTGTGCAGCTCACAGTGTTTACATTTAGCTGCTTGTGCCCATATGTGCCGCATGATCAGTGCCCAACAGTCACCGTGCCGTGCCAGGTAGGTAGTCACCCTCCGCCAAATACTGCGGACTCCCTGCACCCTCTACAGAAACCCCCGGTGGTGGGTAGAGGATGGAGGTGTCTCCCTGGGGGGTAAAAGGCAAACCTGACACAAAGATGGCGCCATCCCTACCCCCATCTGCTGTGCATGCTCCATCCAAAAAGTATTGTGTGATATTGTAATGGAGTTCAGCTCTGCAGGGTGAAACGCTGACATCTAGTGGAGGGATACAGCTCTCCAGGGGGAGACGCTGACATCTAGTGGAGGGATACAGCTCTGCGGGGGGAGACGCTGACATCTAGTGGAGGGATACAGCTTTGCGGGTGGGGAAACGCTGACATCTAGTGGAGGGATACAGCTCTGCGGGGGGAGACGCTGACATCTAGTGGAGGGATACAGCTCTGCAGGGGGAAACACTGACATCTAGTGGAGGGATACAGCTCTGCAGGGGGAAACGCTGACATCTAGTGGAGGGATACAGCTCTGCGGGGGGAAACACTGACATCTAGTGGAGGGATACAGCTCTGCGGGGGGAAACACTGACATCTAGTGGAGGGATACAGCTCTGCGGGGGGAAACACTGACATCTAGTGGAGGGATACAGCTCTGCAGGGGGAAACTGACATCTAGTGGAGGGATACAGCTCTGCAGGGGAAAATGCTGACATCTAGTGGAGGGATACAGCTCTGCAGGGGGAAACTGACATCTAGTGGAGGGATACAGCTCTGCAGGGGGAAACACTGACATCTAGTGGAGGGATACAGCTCTGCAGGGAGAGATGCTGACATCTAGTGGAGGGATACAGCTCTGCGGGGGAGACGCTGACATCTAGTGGAGGGATATAGCTCTGCGGGGGGAAACGCTGACATCTAGTGGAGGGATACAGCTGTGCGGGTGGGGAAACACTGACATCTAGTGGAGGGATACAGCTCTGCGGGTGGAGACGCTGACATCTAGTGGAGAGATACAGCTCTGCGGGGGGAAACGCTGACATCTAGTGGAGGGATACAGCTCTGCTTGCAGTGATATCGCTCCTATATCGCCCACACGTTCTGCAGCGCTGTACAGAGCATGCACTTCGTTTCCCTTCCCCTGACTGAGGATGGTGCTTGCGCTGCACGTCAGAGACACAGTGTGCTGGCAGTATTCCTGCAGGGGTAAGAGAAGTCCTGATGAAGATGATGGTCCACCATGCTTTACAGTGCTCTCATCCACACTGCGGCCAGAACACTGGTTGGGCCATCATCCTCCTCGCAGGTGTCATCGGTGACTTCTCTGGTGTGATCTTTGGGGGGCCGCGTGTGAGGGGAGCGGTGGCTCCAGGGATCCAGTCAACCTCTCTCTTCTGTTCCTCCAGATGAGCCGGAGACCAGAGACGCCTGGTGGGCCGAGATCCGGCAGGAGATCAAGTCTCACGCCAAAGCGCTGGGCTGCCACGCCGTGGTGGGCTACAGCGAGTCCACCAGCATCTGGTGAGTGGGCAGGAGGGATGATGGGGGTGGTAGCGGGCGGCCTGGGGGGGACGATGGAGGTAGTAGTGGGTAGTCCCGGGGGGTGGGTGCTGGTGATGGGGTTAGTAGTGCCTGGTCTGGGGGGGGGTGATAGGAATGGTGGTGGGTGCTCAGAGAAGGGGGTGATGGGGGGGGGGGGTTAGTAGTGGGTAGTCCGGGGGGGTGATGGGGGGTAGTTGTTGGTCGTCCGTCTGCTGACCCGTGTCCTCTGCTCCCCGCAGTGAGGAGCTGTGCATCCTGTCGGCCTCTGGGGACGATGGGGGTAGTAGTGGGCAGTCCGGGGGGCTGATGGGGGTAGTAGTGAGTAGTCTGGGGGGGGTGATGGGGGTAGTAGTGGGTAGTCTGGAGGGGTGATGGGGGTAGTAGTGGGCAGTCCGGGGGGCTGATGGGGGTAGTAGTGGGCAGTCCGGGGGCTGATGGGGGTAGTAGTGGGCAGTCCGGGGGGCTGATGGGGGTAGTAGTGGGTAGTCTGGGGGGGGTGATGGGGGTAGTAGTGAGTAGTCTGGAGGGGTGATGGGGGTAGTAGTGGGTAGTCTGGAGGGGTGATGGGGAAGGGGGGGGGGTAGTAGTGGGTAGTCCGGGGGGGGTGATGGCGGTAGTATTGGGTAGTCCGGGGGGGGGGGTGATGGGAGTAGTAGTTGGTCATCCGTCTGCTGAGCGGTGTCCTCTTCTCCCTGCATTGAGGAGCTGTGCATCCTGTCAGCCCCTGGGGACGATGGGGGTAGTTGTGGGTAGTCCGGGGGGTGATGGGGGGTTAGTAGTGGGTAGTCCAGGGGGGTGATGGGGGTAGTAGTCGGTAGTCCAGGGGGGTGACGGGGGTAGTAGTGGGTAGTCCAGGGGGGGGATGGGGTAGTCCGGGGGGGGGGGGGGGGTGATGGGGGGTAGTAGTTGGTCATCCGTCCGCTGAGCGGTGTCCTCTTCTCCCCGCAGTGAGGAGCTGTGCATCCTGTCGGCCTCGGGCACCGCGGCGGTGCTGAACCCCCGTTTCTTGCAGGAGGCGGCAGCGGCGGCCGGCGAGTGCTGCCTGGAGCAAAGGTGGACGACGCAGCCCGGATTCTTTATAGGGTCAGACAAGGGAGAGTGTGAGGTTTTCCTGCAGAGCAAGGATAGTGCCGGCCGGCCGGGGTAGGTGGCGCCATTATAGGGGCAAGTGCAGGAGCCGCACCCCAAAAACTAACATCACCCGAGGTAACGCCTCCGCAGACAGGCCAGAGGGCGCATTTAAAGGGGCAGTCACCAGCTGAGCACAGAACCTGGGGGCCCCGCTGTCATAGGCGGCTTTATCTTCCCCATTTACTTCAGCCGTCCCTCCACAAATAACATAAAGCTGTACTGTCACTTTAATATTAGAATATGAAGATCCTCAAGACGGAATTAACCCCGGAGCGGCCACTGACGGGAACCTCCGGCCTATTCTAAGGTTTAGTTTGGGTTCTCCTAATTGTGGGGTGACTGCCTCTTTAAATATCTGCCAAAATCAATAGCACAAAATGAACTAACCCACAAGATCAGTGAATATCATTGGTTCATCTCCAGAGCTGCACTCACTATTCTTATCCTGCAGTCACCTCCAGAGCTGCACTCACTATTCTTATCCTCCGGTCACCTCCAGAGCTGCACTCACTATTCTTATCCTCCGGTCACCTTCAGAGCTGCACTCACTATTCTTATCCTCCGGTCATCTTCAGAGCTGCACTCACTATTCTTATCCTCCGGTCACCTCCAGAACTGCACTCACTATTCTTATCCTGCAGTTACCTCCAGAGCTGCACTCACTATTCTTATGCTCCAGTCACCTCCAGAGCTGCATTCACTATTCTCATCCTCCAGTCACCTTCAGAGCTGCACTCACTATTCTCATCCTCCAGTCACCTTCAGAGCTGCACTCACTATTCTCATCCTCCAGTCACCTTCAGAGCTGCACTCACTATTCTCATCCTCCAGTCACCTCCAGAGCTGCACTCACTATTCTCATCCTCCAGTCACCTTCAGAGCTGCACTCACTATTCTCATCCTCCAGTCACCTTCAGAGCTGCACTCACTATTCTCATCCACCAGTCACCTTTAGAGCTGCACTCACTATTCTCATCCTCCAGTCACCTTCAGAGCTGCACTCACTATTCTTATTCTTCAGAGCTGCACTCACTATTCTATATAATGTGTATTCACCTTCGGATGTGAGTGTATTCCTTGCTGTGACCGGCTGTATAGTCAGTGGGTAGAGTTTTCCCCCTGCTGTGAGTAGAGATCCCTCCCGGTGTCGTCTGTGCCGCCGGCTCACTCGCTCTCTCCCCCGCGGTGTCGTCTGTGCCGCCGGCTCACTCGCTCTCTCCCCCGCCGGTGTCGTCTGTGCCGCCGGCTCACTCGCTCTCTCCCCCGCGGTGTCGTCCGTGCCGCCGACTCACTCGCTCTCTCCCCCGCGGTGTCGTCTGTGCCGCCGACTTACTCGCTCTCCCCCCCGCGGTGTCGTCTGTGCCGCCGGCTCACTCGCTCTCCCCCCCGCGGTGTCGTCTGTGCCGCCGGCTCACTCGCTCTCTCCCCCCGCGGTGTCGTCTGTGCCGCCGGCTCACTCGCTCTCTCCCCCGCCGTGTCGTCTGTGCCGCCGGCTCACTCGCTCTCTCCCCCGCCGTGTCGTCTGTGCCGCCGGCTCACTCGCTCTCTCCCCCGCCGTGTCGTCTGTGCCGCCGGCTCACTCGCTCTCTCCCCCGCCGTGTCGTCTGTGCCGCCGGCTCACTCGCTCTCTCCCCCGCCGTGTCGTCTGTGCCGCCGGCTCACTCGCTCTCTCCCCCGCCGTGTCGTCTGTGCCGCCGGCTCACTCGCTCTCTCCCCCGCCGTGTCGTCTGTGCCGCCGGCTCACTCGCTCTCTCCCCCGCCGTGTCGTCTGTGCCGCCGCTCACTCGCTCTCCTCCCCCGCCGTGTCGTCTGTGCCGCCGGCTCACTCGCTCTCTCCCCCGCCGTGTCGTCTGTGCCGCCGGCTCACTCGCTCTCTCCCCCGCCGTGTCGTCTGTGCCGCCGGCTCACTCGCTCTCTCCCCCGCCGTGTCGTCTGTGCCGCCGGCTCACTCGCTCTCTCCCCCGCCGTGTCGTCCGTGCCGCCGGCTCACTCGCTCTCTCCCCCGCCGTGTCGTCCGTGCCGCCGGCTCACTACTCTCACCCCCGCCGTGTCGTCCGTGCCGCCGGCTCACTCGCTCTCTCCCCCGCCGTGTCGTCCGTGCCGCCGGCTCACTCGCTCTCTCCCCCGCCGTGTCGTCCGTGCCGCCGGCTCACTCGCTCTCTCCCCCCGGGGTGTCGTCTGTGCCGCCGGCTCACTCGCTCTCTCCCCCGCCGTGTCGACTGTGCCGCCGGCTCACTCGCTCTCTCCCCCCGCCGTGTCGTCTGTGCCCCCGGCTCGCTCGCTCTCCTCCCCCGCCGTGTCGACTGTGCCGCCGGCTCGCTCGCTCTCCCCCCCGTCCCTCCCCGCCGTGTCGTCCGTGCCGCCGGCTCGCTCGCTCCTCTCCCCCGCGGTGTCGTCCGTGCCGCCGGCTCGCTCGCTCTCTCCCCCCGGTGTCGTCCGTGCCGCCGGCTCACTCGCTCTCTCTCCCCCGCGGTGTCGTCCGTGCCGCCGGCTCACTCGCTCTCTCTCCCCCGCGGTGTCGTCCGTGCCGCCGGCTCACTCGCTCTCTCTCCCCCGCGGTGTCGTCTGTGCCGCCGGCTCACTCGCTCTCTTCTTTGTACAGGACAGAGGACGCTCCGATGTCACCTCCCTGCGCCTTTTGCCACATCCCGTATGATGAGCTGAACATGCCGTTTCCCGCGCACCTCACCCTGTGCTACAGCTGCCGCCGGCAGAAGGTCCCGGACATCCTGTTCACCACCATTGATCTGCCGGTGGAGACCCCCATCGTGGGGAAGGGCTGCCTGATCCAGGCCAGGTACTGACTGGGGCTGGGGCTCCCTGTTTAAGGCTGTCTGTCTGGAGTCCAGCTGCCTTCTGTCTTTTTAGGGGCCGCTTGTTGATCTTTTTAGGGGCTGACTGTCTGTCTTTTTAGGGGCCGGCTGTCTGTCTTTTTAGGGGCCGACTGTCTGTCTTTTTAGGGGCCGACTGTCTGTCTTTTTAGGGGCCGACTGTCTGTCTTTTTAGGGGCCGACTGTCTGTCTTTTTAGGGGCCGACTGTCTGTCTTTTCAGGGGCCGACTGTCTGTCTTTTCAGGGGCCGGCTGTCTGTCTTTTCAGGGGCCGACTGTCTGTCTTTTCAGGGGCCGGCTGTCTGTCTTTTCAGGGGCCGGCTGTCTGTCTTTTTAGGGGCCGACTGTCTGTCTTTTTAGGGGCCGACTGTCTGTCTTTTTAGGGGCCGACTGTCTGTCTTTTTAGGGGCCGGCTGTCTGTCTTTTCAGGGGCCGGCTG
This sequence comes from Allobates femoralis, assembly GCA_033576535.1. Lineage (NCBI taxonomy): Eukaryota > Metazoa > Chordata > Amphibia > Anura > Aromobatidae > Allobates > Allobates femoralis. The sequence goes on from JARQOC010000004.1 coordinate 622,919,951, forward strand.
TCTGTCTTTTCAGGGGCCGGCTGTCTGTCTTTTCAGGGGCCGGCTGTCTGTCTTTTCAGGGGCCGGCTGTCTGTCTTTTCAGGGGCCGGCTGTCTGTCTTTTCAGGGGCCGGCTGTCTGTCTTTTCAGGGGCCGGCTGTCTGTCTTTTCAGGGGCCGGCTGTTTGTCTTTTTAGGGGCCGCTTGTTGATCTTTTTAGGGGCCGACTGTCTGTCTTTTTAGGGGCCGACTGTCTGTCTTTTCAGGGGCCGACTGTCTGTCTTTTTAGGGGTCGACTGTCTGTCTTTTTAGGGCCGCTTGTTGATCTTTTTAGGGGCTGACTGTCTGTCTTTTTAGGGGCCGGCTGTCTGTCTTTTTAGGGGCCGACTGTCTGTCTTTTTAGGGGCCGACTGTCTGTCTTTTTAGGGGCCGACTGTCTGTCTTTTTAGGGGCCGACTGTCTGTCTTTTCAGGGGCCGACTGTCTGTCTTTTCAGGGGCCGGCTGTCTGTCTTTTCAGGGGCCGGCTGTCTGTCTTTTTAGGGGCCGACTGTCTGTCTTTTCAGGGGCCGGCTGTCTGTCCTTTCAGGGGCCGGCTGTCTGTCTTTTTAGGGGCCGACTGTCTGTCTTTTCAGGGGCCGGCTGTCTGTCTTTTCAGGGGCCGGCTGTCTGTCCTTTCAGGGGCCGGCTGTCTGTCTTTTCAGGGGCCGGCTGTCTGTCTTTTCAGGGGCCGGCTGTCTGTCTTTTCAGGGGCCGGCTGTTTGTCTTTTTAGGGGCCGCTTGTTGATCTTTTTAGGGGCCGACTGTCTGTCTTTTTAGGGGCCGACTGTCTGTCTTTTCAGGGGCCGACTGTCTGTCTTTTTAGGGGCCGACTGTCTGTCTTTTTAGGGGCCGACTGTCTGTCTTTTTAGGGGCCGACTGTCTGTCTTTTCAGGGGCCGGCTGTCTGTCTTTTCAGGGGCCGGCTGTCTGTCTTTTCAGGGGCCGACTGTCTGTCTTTTCAGGGGCCGGCTGTCTGTCTTTTCAGGGGCCGGCTGTCTGTCTTTTCAGGGGCCGGCTGTCTGTCTTTTCAGGGGCCGTCTGTCTGTCTTTTCAGGGGCCGGCTGTCTGTCTTTTCAGGGGCCGGCTGTCTGTCTTTTTAGGGGCCGACTGTCTGTCTTTTTAGGGGCCGACTGTCTGTCTTTTTAGGGGCCGACTGTCTGTCTTTTCAGGGGCCGACTGTCTGTCTTTTTAGGGGTCGACTGTCTGTCTTTTTAGGGGCCGCTTGTTGATCTTTTTAGGGGCTGACTGTCTGTCTTTTTAGGGGCCGGCTGTCTGTCTTTTTAGGGGCCGACTGTCTGTCTTTTTAGGGGCCGACTGTCTGTCTTTTTAGGGGCCGACTGTCTGTCTTTTTAGGGGCCGACTGTCTGTCTTTTTAGGGGCCGACTGTCTGTCTTTTTAGGGGCCGACTGTCTGTCTTTTTAGGGGCCGACTGTCTGTCTTTTCAGGGGCCGACTGTCTGTCTTTTCAGGGGCCGGCTGTCTGTCTTTTCAGGGGCCGGCTGTCTGTCTTTTCAGGGGCCGGCTGTCTGTCTTTTCAGGGGCCGGCTGTCTGTCTTTTCAGGGGCCGGCTGTCTGTCTTTTCAGGGGCCGGCTGTCTGTCTTTTCAGGGGCCGGCTGTCTGTCTTTTCAGGGGCCGGCTGTCTGTCTTTTCAGGGGCCGGCTGTCTGTCTTTTCAGGGGCCGGCTGTCTGTCTTTTTAGGGGCCGACTGTCTGTCTTTTTAGGGGCCGACTGTCTGTCTTTTTAGGGGCCGACTGTCTGTCTTTTTAGGGGCCGACTGTCTGTCTTTTTAGGGGCCGACTGTCTGTCTTTTTAGGGGCCGACTGTCTGTCTTTTTAGGGGCCGACTGTCTGTCTTTTCAGGGGCCGACTGTCTGTCTTTTCTGATCATCATAATGGGAGACCCAGACAATGGGGTTTAGGGCACTGCCCTCCGGAGGCCACACTAGGTACTACAAGAACTGTAGACACCGCCCCCTCCGCTTATAAACCCCTACCGCAGGGAACATCCTCAGTTTTAAACTTAGTGTGCTCGGAGGTACCACACGCTTTGCTTGCACTCATCGCATTCTCACAGCTTACGTGATGGCGTATGAAGACAAGGTAAAGAAGGTCCCAGTCAGGGACCTCCGGCAGTCTCCCTGTTTACCTTCGGGGAACATGCAGGTCGAGGTACCGGAGGGCCTAGTGCCTGGGCACACTGTGTCTCCCGGTACGCTGCCGTGCTCCTTCCCATCCCTCCTGGGGGCTCTGAGAAGTGGGAGTTGGGAGCCTTGCACAGCTCCGCTCCGTCCGAGGCCTCCCTAAATGGTGCTTACAGACCGGACTGGAGTCAGCTCTGTCCGAGGCCTCCCTAAATGGTGCTTACAGACCGGACTAGAGCCAGCCCAGTCCGAGGCCTCCCTAAATGGTGCTTACAGACCGGACTGGTGCTGAACCCCCGTCCGAGGCCTCCCATGATATGGTGCTTACAGACCGGACCGGCACTGAGATACTCCGGTGTCTCCGGTGTGCCTGGGGGTAGTGTCTGACACGGATGTGTTTATGACACTCAGACCGCGCGTTGCCTTCGGGTCCGCGGTTCTGGCGGTGTACCCTGTGCTGGGGTCACCCTGGCTGACCGCCCTGTGTGACACAGGGGCTGCGGCTGTGGGCTTCAGACTTTGTCTGTGAGCCCGGGTATTTATGTTTATACCTCCCGCGCTGCGGGCTCCGGCGCTTACTTTATTGTAATGGCGGCCGGGAGAGCTGTGGAGCGGCCCATGTGACCTGGATGGGCGTGTGTGTGTGCTTCCCGCGTGTTTCGGCCCCGCCCTCTGCTTCTACAGCGGCGGCCATCTTTTCCCCTCACTTTCCTGCTGGGATCGTTGGAGACTGCTCTGCTGCACTCCAGGGGAGACCAGGTCTTCTTACCTCGCGGAGGCCACACACACACCGCTCCCTTCACCACCGCTGTGCAGCGGTCGGTAAGCCACCGGTTTCCGGTGAAGTTTCTCCTGTGTTGATATTCCTCTACCGTGGGTATGTCCTCAGGGAAGAAAGGTGCTGCTAAGGCAGCCAGTACCACACCTGTCTGTGCTACATGCAACGGGACACTGGTGGAGGGGTCCTGCAATAACTGCGGACGTCCAGACGCCCGGGCTGTTTCCGCTGAGTCAGCAGCTCCGGTGCTATACCCTGAGGTTCAGGTGATCCCAGGGCCATGGGAAAAACAAAGCGAGATTAATGCCTCTCTGTTGTCCCAATTGTCCTCCATGTCGCAATCCCTGGAGGCACTAACAAGGAGACTGGATGCTCCAGTTACTCCTTCAAGCTACCCCCGGGTGTCTCCATCTTCCACCGTGAGACCCCTTAAGCGGGCTCGCCGTGATGATTCACCCGAGCTCCAGATCCTCTCTGAGGAGGAGCGTCACTCTGACGGTGACGAGGATGATGGGGGTTCAACTCTCGGGTCGGTGTCTGAACCAGCTGAAGGGGTGGAGGATCTGGTGTCTTCCATCAACGAGACTTTACGTCTCGGGTTACCCCCTCAGGAGACAGCCGTTCACCCGAAGGAGGTCTACCAGTGGTTACGACCTGAGGCTAGATCGTGTGGTTCCTTTTTGGACCACACTAATTTTGAAAGGGTGGTTAGAGCTCCCAGGGTACACCCTGGACGGCGTTATGTCCGCAAATCCAAGGACAACCGCTTTCCCTTTCCTCAGGAGGTGCTTCAGGAGTGGTCGCAGTCCCCGAAAGTGGACGCTTCCATGACCAGGATTGCTGCACGCTCCCTGTTCTCTGCCTCTGATAGCTCCTCACTGAAGGATGCGACAGACAGACAGGTCGAACAACTCGCCAAGTCGTCTTATGAGGCTGTGGGGTCTTCATTTGCCCCGAGTTTTGCTGCGGTCTGGACTCTGCAGGCGATCACATCCTGTCTGGATGGTATTGCTGACCTGGCAGGTTCCAACTCTGAAGTCCTGGCACTTACAGAGAGAGCAAAGGCTTATGCAGATTATGCCAGGACGGCGTCCCTGGAGACTGCCACTCGCTCAGCTGTGGCTTCGGCCAATGCGATAGCGATCCGCAGATTGTTGTGGCTGCGTCTATGGGACTCAGATGCCACGTCAAAGAAGATTCTGCAGAATCTTCCTTTCTCTGGTGACAGGCTGTTTGGTGCCGAGCTGGACAAGTTGATCAAAGACTCTACGGAGTCCAAGATCCCACAGAACAGACCTAAGCCTAGGTATACTGTGAAAAGGAACCCTAAACAGTGGTCCTTTCGTACCAGCTCACAGCCGTCAGCGTCTTCCGCTCGTGCGGACCGTGGGGCCAAGCCCTCTCAGCAATGGCGCCCCAAGAGTCGCCAGAAGAAGTCGGCAGGTACCACAGCTGCCGCTCCCAAGCCCACCTCAGCATGACTCGCTCTCTCTTCCTGCCTCCCCACAGGTTGGAGGTCGCCTGTCTCAATTTCAAGACAAATGGCGACTACACATCCAAGATCAGTGGGTTCGAGACGTAGTCTCCAGAGGATACAGGATAGAGCTGTCGTCACAACCCACACACCGATTCCATCGGTCTGTCCCATCTCCAGAAAAGGCTCAGGCTTTTTATCTGGTCTTGGAGGGACTCCGCAGAGACGGAGTGGTGGTCCCAGTGCCCACTGGGGAGAGGTTCCGGGGTTTCTACTCCAACCTCTTTATCGTCCCGAAGAAGGACGGCTCCTTCCGCCCGGTTCTGGACCTCAAGCTGTTCAACCGCCATGTGTTGGTTCGGAAGTTCCGCATGGAATCCCTGCGCTCCGTGATCGCGGCTGTGTCGCAGGGCGACTTCCTGGCGTCCATAGACATTCGCGACGCTTACCTTCACATACCCATTGCACCGTCTCATCAACGATGGTTGAGATTCGCGGTGGGGGAGGAGCACTTCCAATTCGTGGCGCTGCCCTTCGGGTTGGCCTCGGCTCCCCGGGTGTTCACGAAAGTGATGGCATCAATGATGGCCTTACTGCATGCGCAGGGACACGCCGTCATTCCTTATTTGGACGACCTACTGGTCAGAGCGCCATCAGAACACCTGTGTCAGCGAAGCCTGCAGGCGACCATGCAGTCTCTGGAGCAGTTCGGGTGGCTTCTCAACATCCCGAAGTCCACCCTGGTTCCAACCCAGTCACTGACGTACCTGGGCATGGAATTCCACACGGGCTCTGCTCTAGTGTCCCTACCACGAGCCAAACAACTGGCCATCCAGTCAGGAGTACGCGATCTCCTCGAATCGCCTCATTCATCCCTACGGGTATTGATGAAGATGGTGGGACGCATGGTGGCAGCAATAGAGGCGGTGCCCTTTGCACAGTTTCGCCTCCGTCCTCTGCAACTGGAAATCCTCCAGAGGTGGGACAAGAGGACGTCCTCTCTGAATCAGCTGGTGGTCCTCTCCCAGCCGACCAGGGATGCTCTGCAGTGGTGGCTTCAGCCGAGTCACTTATCAAAGGGACGATCCTTCCTGAAGCCATCGTGGTTAGTGGTGACCACCGACGCCAGCCTGAAGGGCTGGGGCGCGGTGTTCTTACACCACAGAGCTCAAGGTCTCTGGACACGTGCAGAGACGACGTTGCAGATCAACGTGCTGGAGCTCAGGGCGGTCTATCTGGCTCTCCTGGCCTTTCGGGTGTTCCTATCCGGACAACCAATTCGGGTTCAGTCCGACAATGCGACGACTGTCGCCTATATAAATCACCAAGGAGGAACCAGGAGTGCACAGGCTCTAGCGGAAGTCCACCGCATTCTATCATGGGTGGAAGCCAACAACTGCTTGATTTCCGCAGTCTACATCCCAGGTGTCGAGAATTGGGAGGCAGATTACCTGAGCCGACAGGGGATGGACGCCGGAGAATGGTCTCTCCATCCGGACGTCTTCCGGGACATCTGCATCAGATGGGGGACCCCGGATGTGGATCTGATGGCCTCCCGGCTGAATCATCAGGTGCCACAATACATGGCGAGATCGTGGGACCCTCAGTCTCTGGGGGCAGATGCTCTAGTCCTGAGTTGGTCAGATTTTCGCCTGCCATATGTTTTCCCGCCCCTGGCGCTGATGCCCAAGGTCCTGTGGAAAATCAAGACGGAATGTCACACAGCCATTCTAGTGGCTCCGGATTGGCCGAGGAGGTCCTGGTATCCGGATCTGTGGCAACTGTCCGGCGGACACCGGTGGGCTCTTCCAGACCGCGCAGATCTTCTCGCGCAGGGCCCCTTCTTCCGCCCCAATTCCAGGGCCCTCAGATTGACTGCATGGCTCTTGAGGCCTGGCTCTTAACATCCAGGGGTTTCTCTCCTGCGGTTGTTTCCACCATGAACAGAGCTAGACGGCCCACGTCACGGAAGATTTACCACAGAACGTGGAAAGTCTTTTTCGCCTGGTGCTCCTCTGGGGGACATGTACCTTGGCCCTTGTCGATCCCGACCCTATTGGCTTTTTTGCAGTCAGGTTTGGAGTTGGGCCTTTCCCTCAGTTCTCTGAAGGGTCAGGTATCAGCGCTGTCTGTATTGTTCGACAGGCGCTTGGCGCTCCTCCCAAAGGTTCGTCAATTTCTCCAAGGGGTGTCTCGAGTGGTTCCGCCGTATAGGCGGCCTCTGGACCCTTGGGATCTCAACATGGTCTTGGCGGCTTTGCAGAAACCACCTTTTGAGCCATTGAGAGAAGTCTCTCTTTCTTACTTGTCACAGAAAGTGGCTTTTCTGGTGGCTATTACGTCCCTGAGACGGGTCTCTGAACTGGCGGCACTATCGTGCAAGTCACCCTTTCTGGTGGTTCACCAAGACAAAGTGGTGTTACGCCCGCGGGCGGAATTCCTGCCAAAAGTGGTTTCCACTTTTCATTTGAACCAGGAGATTGTTCTCCCATCATTTTGTCCCGCTCCTGTTCATCGGATTGAACGCGACCTCCATACTCTGGACCTCGTACGGGCTGTACGCATTTATGTGTCCAGAACTGCCTCCTTCCGGAGTTCGGACTCCTTGTTCGTACTTACGGCAGGTCGCTGTAAGGGGTCAGCGGCGTCAAAATCTACTTTGGCCAGATGGATCAAGGCACCCATTCAAGAGGCTTACCGGTCTTCTGGTTTGCCTCTCCCGGTAGGCTTGAAGGCACACTCGACAAGAGCTGTCGGTGCCTCCTGGGCCTTGCGACATCGCGCCTCTGCTCTGCAGGTGTGTCAGGCGGCCACTTGGTCTAGCCTGCACACCTTCTCTAAGCATTATATGGTGCATGCCCATGCCTCTGCGGATGCAAGTTTGGGCAGGCGGGTCCTCCAGGCGGCGGTTGCCCACCTTTGACGGGGACCGCGTATGCAAACGTCTTTTGAGGAACTTTTTCCCGCCCTGGGGTATTGCTTTAGGACATCCCCATTGTCTGGGTCTCCCATTATGATGATCAGAAAAAAGAGAATTTTGTTTACGTACCGTAAATTCTTTTTTCTTGAATCATCAATGGGAGACCCAGCACCCACCCAGTGTTCCGTTGTATGTTACGGCTGATCTGTCCCCTGTTGGGGCAGTTTATCCGGGTTGTTGACCCGTCTGTTCACGGTGTCTTCCCGAGGTTTCGGGTGTGGTTTTCTGTTGTCTCCTCGCAGCTTATGGACCAAACTGAGGATGTTCCCTGCGGTAGGGGTTTATAAGCGGAGGGGGCGGTGTCTACAGTTCTTGTAGTACCTAGTGTGGCCTCCGGAGGGCAGTGCCCTAAACCCCATTGTCTGGGTCTCCCATTGATGATTCAAGAAAAAAGAATTTACGGTACGTAAACAAAATTCTCTTTTTTCAGGGGCCGACTGTCTGTCTTTTCAGGGGCCGGCTGTCTGTCTTTTCAGGGGCCGGCTGTCTGTCTTTTCAGGGGCCGGCTGTCTGTCTTTTCAGGGGCCGGCTGTCTGTCTTTTCAGGGGCCGGCTGTCTGTCTTTTCAGGGGCCGGCTGTCTGTCTTTTCAGGGGCCGGCTGTCTGTCTTTTCAGGGGCCGGCTGTCTGTCTTTTCAGGGGCCGGCTGTCTGTCTTTTCAGGGGCCGGCTGTCTGTCTTTTCAGGGGCCGGCTGTCTGTCTTTTCAGGGGCCGGCTGTCTGTCTTTTCAGGGGCCGGCTGTCTGTCTTTTCAGGGGCCGGCTGTCTGTCTTTTCAGGGGCCGGCTGTCTGTCTTTTCAGGGGCCGGCTGTCTGTCTTTTCAGGGGCCGGCTGTCTGTCTTTTCAGGGGCCGGCTGTCTGTCTTTTCAGGGGCCGGCTGTCTGTCTTTTCAGGGGCCGCTTGTTGATCTTTTTAGGGGCCGCTTGTTGATCTTTTTAGGGGCCGCTTGTTGATCTTTTTAGGGGCCGGTTGTTGATCTTTTTAGGGGCCGCTTGTTGATCTTTTTAGGGGCCGGTTGTTGATCTTTTTAGGGGCCGGCTGTCTGTCTTTTTAGGGCCGGTTGTTGATCTTTTTTGGGGCCGCTTGTTGATCTTTTTAGGGGCCGGCTGTCTGTTTTTTTAGGGGCCGGTTGTTGATCTTTTTAGGGGCCGGCTGTCTGTCTTTTTAGGGGCCGACTGTCTGTCTTTTTAGGGGCCGACTGTCTGTCTTTTTAGGGGCCGACTGTCTGTCTTTTTAGGGGCCGACTGTCTGTCTTTTTAGGGGCCGACTGTCTGTCTTTTTAGGGGCCGACTGTCTGTCTTTTCAGGGGCCGACTGTCTGTCTTTTCAGGGGCCGGCTGTCTGTCTTTTCAGGGGCCGGCTGTCTGTCTTTTCAGGGGCCGGCTGTCTGTCTTTTCAGGGGCCGGCTGTCTGTCTTTTCAGGGGCCGGCTGTCTGTCTTTTCAGGGGCCGGCTGTCTGTCTTTTCAGGGGCCGGCTGTCTGTCTTTTCAGGGGCCGGCTGTCTGTCTTTTCAGGGGCCGGCTGTCTGTCTTTTCAGGGGCCGGCTGTCTGTCTTTTCAGGGGCCGGCTGTCTGTCTTTTCAGGGGCCGGCTGTCTGTCTTTTCAGGGGCCGGCTGTCTGTCTTTTCAGGGGCCGGCTGTCTGTCTTTTCAGGGGCCGGCTGTCTGTCTTTTCAGGGGCCGGCTGTCTGTCTTTTCAGGGGCCGGCTGTCTGTCTTTTCAGGGGCCGGCTGTCTGTCTTTTCAGGGGCCGGCTGTCTGTCTTTTCAGGGGCCGGCTGTCTGTCTTTTCAGGGGCCGGCTGTCTGTCTTTTCAGGGGCCGCTTGTTGATCTTTTTAGGGGCCGCTTGTTGATCTTTTTAGGGGCCGCTTGTTGATCTTTTTAGGGGCCGCTTGTTGATCTTTTTAGGGGCCGGTTGTTGATCTTTTTAGGGGCCGGCTGTCTGTCTTTTTAGGGGCCGCTTGTTGATCTTTTTAGGGGCCGCTTGTTGATCTTTTTAGGGGCCGGCTGTCTGTCTTTTTAGGGGCCGGTTGTTGATCTTTTTAGGGGCCGGCCATCTGTCTTCTTAGTTGCCGACTTTCTGTGTAGTGACTGCCCGTCGGCCTTTTCAGGGCCCGGTTGTCTGCTGCTGTCCTCTGTCTTACGCCTTCTGTCCCGCTCAGGTTGTGCCGCCTGAAGAAAAAGGCTCAGGCGGAGGCCAATGCCACGGCCATCAGTAACCTGCTGCCCTTCATGGAGTACGAGCTGCACACGCAGCTGATGAACAAGCTGAAGCTGAAGTCCATGAACGCGCTGTTTGGCCTCCGGATCCAGATCACGGTGGGGGAGACCATGCTGCTGGGCCTGGCGGTAAGACACCATCCAGCGCTGCCGCACCCTGTCCTCAGGGCACCGCTGTAATCGGGGCTTCTCTTAGTCTGCCACAGGGGTGTACCTGGCCTCACTGCCCACCCCGGGGGGCATCCAGATCTCGCAGACCCAGACGCCCCTAGAGCAGACGTGCCCTAGCAGAAGCAACGTCAACAGAAGACCATCAGCCAAGAACAAGGAGCTGTTCGAGATCAACCCCCCGGTGAGACGGCGGTGGTGGTGTGATATATATATATATATATATATATATATACAGGAGATGGCGGTGTGATATATATATATATATATATATATATATATATATATATATATATATATATATATATATATATATACACTGGGGATGGCGGTGTGTTGTGTATATACTGGGGATGGCGGTGTGTTGTGTATATATACTGGGGATGGCGGTGTGTTGTGTATATACTGGGGATGGCGGTGTGTTGTGTATATACTGGGGATGGGGGTGTGTTGTGTATATACTGGGGATGGGGGTGTGTTGTGTATAAACTGGGGATGGCGGTGTGTTGTGTATACTGGGGATGGCGGTGTGTTGTGTATATACTGGGGATGGCGGTGTGTTGTGTATATACTGGGGATGGCGGTGTGTTGTGTATACTGGGGATGGCGGTGTGTTGTGTATATACTGGGGATGGCGGTGTGTTGTGTATATACTGGGGATGGCGGTGTGTTGTGTATATACTGGGGATGGCGGTGTGTTGTGTATATACTGGGGATGGCGGTGTGTTGTGTATATACTGGGGATGGCGGTGTGTTGTGTATATACTGGGGATGGCGGTGTGTTGTGTATATACTGGGGATGGCGGTGTGTTGTGTATATATACTGGGGATGGCGGTGTGTTTGTGTATATATACTGGGGATGGCGGTGTGTTGTGTATATACTGGGGATGGCGGTGTGTTGTGTATATACTGGGGATGGCGGTGTGTTGTGTATATACTGGGGATGGCGGTGTGTTGTGTATATACTGGGGATGGGGGTGTGTTGTGTATATACTGGGGATGGGGGTGTGTTGTGTATAAACTGGGGATGGCGGTGTGTTGTGTATACTGGGGATGGCGGTGTGTTGTGTATATACTGGGGATGGCGGTGTGTTGTGTATATACTGGGGATGGCGGTGTGTTGTGTATATACTGGGGATGGCGGTGTGTTGTGTATACTGGGGATGGCGGTGTGTTGTGTATATACTGGGGATGGCGGTGTGTTGTGTATATACTGGGGATGGCGGTGTGTTGTGTATATACTGGGGATGGCGGGTGTGTTGTGTATATACTGGGGATGGCGGTGTGTTGTGTATATACTGGGGATGGCGGTGTGTTGTGTATATACTGGGGATGGCGGTGTGTTGTGTATATACTGGGGATGGCGTGTGTGTTGTATATATACTGGGGATGGCGGTGTGTTGTGTATATACTGGGGATGGCGGTGTGTTTGTATATATACTGGGGATGGCGTGTGTTGTGTATATACTGGGGATGGCGGTGTGTTGTGTGTGTATACTGGGGATGGCGGTGTGTTGTATATACTGGGGATGGCGGTGTGTTGTGTGTATATACTGGGATGGCGGTGTTGTGTGTATACTGGGGATGGCGGTGTATTGTGTATATACTGGGGATGGCGGTGTGTTGTGTATATATGGCGGATGGTGTGTGTGTATATACTGAGGCGGTGTGTTGTGTATATACTGGGGATGGCGGTGTGTTGTGTATATACTGGGATGGCGGTGTGTTGTGTATATACTGGGGATGGCGGTGTGTTGTGTTATACTGATGGGGTGTGGTGCGGGTGTTGTTGTGTATATACTGGGGATGGCGGTGTGTTGTGATATACTGGGGATGGCGGTGTGTTGTATATATACTGGGGATGGCGGTGTGTTTGTGTATATACTGGGGATGGCGGTGTGTGTGTTGATGTGTTATATACTGGGGATGGCGGTGTGTTGTGTATATACTTGGATGGATGGCGGTGTGTTTGTGTGTTATATACTGGGGATGGCGGTGTGTTGTGTATATACTGGGGATGGCGGTGTGTGTTGTGTATATACTGGGGATGGCTGGTGTGTGTTGTGTATATATACTGGGGATGGCGGTGTGTTGTGTATAATACTGTGGGGATGGGGTGTGTTGGTTGTTATATACTGGGGATGGCGGTGTGTTGTGGTATATACTGGGGATGGCGGTGTGTTTGTATATACTGGGGATGGCGGTGTGTTGTGTATATACTGGGGATGGCGGTGTGTTGTGTATATACTGGGGATGGCGGTGTGTTGTGTATATACTGGGGATGGCGGTGTGTTTGTGTATATACTGGGATGGCGGTGTGTGTGTGTTATATACTGGGGATGGCGGTGTGTTGTGTATATACTGGGGATGGCGGTTGTTGTGTGTATATATACTGGGGATGGCGGTGTTGTTGTGTATATATACTGGGGATGGCGGTGTGTTGTGTGTATATACTGGGGATGGCGGTGTGTTGTGTATTATACTGGGGATGGCGGTGTGTTTGTGTGTATATACTGGGGATGGCGGTGTGTGTGTTTTTATATACTGGGGATGGCGGTGTGTTGTGTTATACTGGGGATGGCGGTGTGTTGTATATATACTGGGATGGCGGTGTGTTTGTGTATATACTGGGGATGGCGGTGTTGTGTAATTGGATGTGTGTGTATATACTGGGGATGGCGGTGTGTTGTGTATATACTACTGGGGATGGCGGTGTGTTGTGTGTATATACTGGGGATGGCGGTGTGTTGTGTAATATACTGGGGATGGCGGTGTGTTGTGTGTATATACTGGGGATGGCGGTGTGTTGTGTATATACTGGGGATGGCGGTGTGTTGTGTATATACTGGGGATGGCGGTGTGTTGTGTATATACTGGGGATGGCGGTGTTGTGTGTATATACTGGGGATGGCGGTGTGTTGTGTATATACTGGGGATGGCGGTGTGTTGTATATACTGGGGATGGCGGTGTGTTTGTGTATATACTGGGGATGGCGGTGTGTTGTGTATATATACTGGGATGGCGGTGTGTTGTGTATATATACTGGGGATGGCGGTGGTGTTGTGTGTATATACTGGGGATGGCGGTGTGTTGTGTGTATATACTGGGGATGGCGGTGTGTTGTGTGTATATACTGGGGATGGCGGTGTGTTGTGTGTATATACTGGGGATGGCGGTGTGTTTGTGTATATACTGGGGATGGCGGTGTGTGTGTATATATACTGGGGATGGCGGTGTGTTGTGTATATACTGGGGATGGCGGTGTGTTGTGTATATATACTGGGGATGGCGGTGTGTGTTGTGTATATACTGGGGATGGCGGTGTGTTGTGTGTATATACTGGGGATGGCGGTGTGTTGTGTATATACTGGGGATGGCGGTGTGTTGTGTATATACTGGGGATGGCGGTGTGTTGTATATACTGGGGATGGCGGTGTGTTGTGTATATATACTGGGGATGGCGGTGTTACCACATTGTCTTTCTGTCCTGCAGGAAATCCTGGAGGAGACGATTGGATCTCCGATCCCGGAATCTCGGCAAAGAACCCGACTGCTGCGATCACAATCCGAGAGCTCCGACGAGGTGGTGGAGCTGGACCTGTCTCATGGGAAGAAGGACGCCTTCGTCTTGGAGGTAAGAACCGCACCCCGACCCTGCACAGGACGTCTGTACCGCCCCCCCACTCTACCCCCCGACCCTGCACAGGACATCTGTACCACCCCCCGACCCTGCACAGGACGTCTGTACCACCCTCCGACCCTGCACAGGGCGTCTGTACCACCCCCCGACCCTGCACAGGACGTCTGTACCGCCCCCCGACCCTGCACAGGACGTCTGTACCTCCCCCCGGCCCTGCACAGGACGTCTGTACCTCCCCCCGGCCCTGCACAGGACGTCTGTACCTCCCCCCGGCCCTGCACAGGACGTCTGTACCTCCCCCCGGCCCTGCACAGGACGTCTGTACCTCCCCCCGGCCCTGCACAGGACGTCTGTACCTCCCCCCGGCCCTGCACAGGACGTCTGTACCTCCCCCCGGCCCTGCACAGGACGTCTGTACCTCCCCCCGGCCCTGCACAGGACGTCTGTACTGTATTTAATAATATATGTCCGGACTCTGCTGCAAAGTAAAACGTTAAACTCCAGATTTTTCTTCTTTCAGATTGATGACACTGACGCTGTGGAAGACGTTCATTCGCTCCTAACAGACGTCCCTCCACCGCCAGGTGCAGACATACCTAGAATTATATCCTCCAGAGCTGCAATCATACAGTGACTGCACCAGCAGAATAGTGAGTGCAGCTCTGGAGTATAATACAGGAGGTAACTCAGGATCAGTAATGTAATGTATGTACACAGTGACTGCACCAGCAGAATAGTGAGTGCAGCTCTGGAGTATAATACAAGAGGTAACTCAGGATCAGTAATGTAACGTATGTACACAGTGACTGCACCAGCAGAATAGTGAGCGCAGCTCTGGAGTATAATACAGGAGGTAACTCAGGATCAGTAATGTAATGTATGTACACAGTGACTGCACCAGCAGAATAGTGAGTGCAGCTCTGGAGTATAATACAGGAGGTAACTCAGGATCAGTAATGTAATGTATGTACACAGTGACTGCACCAGCAGAATAGTGAGTGCAGCTCTGGAGTATAATACAGGAGGTAACTCAGGATCAGTAATGTAATGTATGTACACAGTGACTGCACCAGCAGAATAGTGAGTGCAGCTCTGGAGTATAATACAGGAGGTAACTCAGGATCAGTAATGTAATGTATGTACACAGTGACTGCACCAGCAGAATAGTGAGTGCAGCTCTGGAGGATAATACAGGAGGTAACTCAGGATCAGTAATGTAATGTATGTACACAGTGACTGCACCAGCAGAATAGTGAGTGCAGCTCTGGAGTATAATACAAGAGGTAACTCAGGATCAGTAATGTATGTACACAGTGACTGCACCAGCAGAATAGTGAGTGCAGCTCTGGAGGATAATACCGGAGGTAACTCAGGATCAGTAATGTAATGTATGTACACAGTGACTGCACCAACAGAATAGTGAGTGCAGCTCTGGAGGATAATACAGGAGGTAACTCAGGATCAGTAATGTAATGTATGTACACAGTGACTGCACCAGCAGAATAGTGAGTGCAGCTCTGGAGGATAATACAGGAGGTAACTCAGGATTAGTAATGTAATGTATGTACACAGTGACTGCACCAACAGAATAATGAGTGCAGCTCTGGAGGATAATACAGGAGGTAACTCAGGATCAGTAATGTAATGTATGTACACAGTGACTGCACCAGCAGAATAGTGAGTGCAGCTCTGGAGGATAATACCGGAGGTAACTCAGGATCAGTAATGTAATGTATGTACACAGTGACTGCACCAGCAGAATAGTGAGTGCAGCTCTGGAGTATAATACAGGAGGTAACTCAGGATCAGTAATGTAATGTATGTACACAGTGACTGCACCAGCAGAATAGTGAGTGCAGCTCTGGAGGATGATACCGGAGGTAACTCAGGATCAGTAATGTAATGTATGTACACAGTGACTGCACCAGCAGAATAGTGAGTGCAGCTCTGGAGTATAATACAGGAGGTAACTCAGGATCAGTAATGTAATGTATGTACACAGTGACTGCACCAGCAGAATAGTGAGTGCAGCTCTGGAGTATAATACAGGAGGTAACTCAGGATCAGTAATGTAATGTATGTACACAGTGACTGCACCAGCAGAATAGTGAGTGCAGCTCTGGGTATAATACCGGAGGTAACTCAGGATCAGTAATGTAATGTATGTACACAGTGACTGCACCAGCAGAATAGTGAGTGCAGCTCTGGAGTATAATACAGGAGGTAACTCAGGATCAGTAATGTAATGTATGTACACAGTGACTGCACCAGCAGAATAGTGAGTGCAGCTCTGGAGTATAATACAGGAGGTAACTCAGGATCAGTAATGTAATGTATGTACACAGTGACTGCACCAGCAGAATAGTGAGTGCAGCTCTGGGGTATAATACAGGAGGTAACTCAGGATCAGTAATGTAATGTATGTACACAGTGACTGCACCAGCAGAATAGTGAGTGCAGCTCTGGAGTATAATACAGGAGGGTAATTGTGTGATGTTTGTGCTCTGCAGGTTTCTACAGCTGTAATACAGAGGTGATGCCTGGGATAAATAACTGGACCTCGGATATTCAGGTGGTCGGCGCTCGTATCTATGTGTCTTCCTGTGTGTATGTGTGTATGTGTGTGTGTGTGTGTATGTGTGTGTATGTATGTGTGTATATATATATTATATATAATTTTCCTTTTTCTCAGATGTTCACCTCTGTCCGCGTCATCCGAATTTGCAATGTAAACCTGACGAACCAGACCCTGAACAAGAGCTTCAACGACATGTGCGAGAACCTCCTGAAGGTGCGGCGTTCCCCTGTGTGCGGGGCCCCCCTTCTGTGTGCGGGGCCCCCCTGTGAACAGCCTCCTTTATCTCGTAGATCTCTGCTTGCTGTCAGTGAATGGCGCCATATGCTGCTTCCCCCAGACGATACATTGTACCAGTTGGAGGGTTGTCTGTACTGGATACAGTTGTAACACTCCCCGACCACTGACAGTGAGCAGAGATCTCCAGCACAGCGGGGGTGTATGATATGATGGCGGTGAGCAGAGATCTCCGGCACAGCGGGGGTGTATGATATGATGGCGGTGAGCAGAGATCTCCGGCACAGCGGGGGTGTATGATATGATGGCGGTGAGCAGAGATCTCCGGCACAGCGGGGGTGTATGATATGATGGAGGTGAGCAGAGATCTCCGGCACAGCGGGGGTGTATGATATGATGGCGGTGAGCAGAGATCTCCTGCACAGCGGGGGTGTATGATGTGATGGCGGTGAGCAGAGATCTCCGGCACAGCGGGGGTGTATGATATGATGGCGGTGAGCAGAGATCTCCGGCACAGCGGGGGTGTATGATATGATGATGGTGAGCAGAGATCTCCGGCACAGCGGGGTGTATGATATGATGGCGGTGAGCAGAGATCTCCGGCACAGCGGGGGTGTATGATATGATGGCGGTGAGCAGAGATCTCCGGCACAGCGGGGGTGTATGATATGATGGCGGTGAGCAGAGATCTCCAGCACAGCGGGGTGTATGATATGATGGCGGTGAGCAGAGATCTCTGGCACAGCGGGGGTGTATGATGTGATGGCGGTGATTCCAGTTTACCTTTCCTCCGTTTCCCCGCAGAGCCTGTACTTTAAGCTCCGCTCCATGGTCCCGTGCTGCCTTTGTCACGTCAATTTCACGGTGGCGGTGCCAGAGGATGAATCCATACAGGTGAGTCATCACTGGCGGGAGCACTCGATGCGTCTGCTCTAGCTGAGTCCTCTCTGGCGGCAGCACTTGATGCGTCTGCTCTAGCTGAGTCATCACTGGCGGCAGCGTTTGATGCGTCTGCTCTAGCTGAGTAATTACTGGCGGCAGCACTCGATGCATCTGCTCTAGCGGAGTCATCACTGGCGGGATTGCTCGATGCCTCTGCTCTAGCTGAGTAATTACTGGCGGCAGCACTCGATGCATCTGCTCTAGCGGAGTCATCACTGGCGGGAGCGGTCAATGCGTCTGCGCTCTAGCTGAGTCATCACTGGCGGGAGCGCTCGATGCGTCTGCTCTAGCTGAGTCCTCACTGGCAGGAGCACTCGATGCGTCTGCTCTAGCTGAGTGATCACTGGCGGCAGCACTCGATGCATCTGCTCTAGCGGAGTCATCACTGGCGGGATTGCTCGATGCCTCTGCTCTAGCGGAGTCATCACTGGCGGGAGCGGTCGATGCGTCTGCGCTCTAGCTGAGTCATCACTGGCGGGAGCGCTCGATGCCTCTGCTCTAGCGGAGTCATCACTGGCGGGAGCGGTCGATGCGTCTGCTCTAGCTGAGTCATCACTGGCGGGAGCGCTCAATGCGTCTGCTCTAGCTGAGTCATCACTGGCGGCAGCGCTCGATGCGTCTGCTCTAGCTGAGTCATCACTGGCGGGAGCGCTCGATGCCTATGCTCTAGCTGAGTCATCACTGGCGGGAGCGCTCGATGCCTCTGCTCTAGCTGAGTCATCACTGGCGGGAGCACTCGAGGCGTCTGCTCTAGCTGAGTCCTCACTGGCGGGAGCGCTCGATGCCTTTGCTCTAGCTGAGTCATCACTGGCGACAGCGCTCTGTTCCGCCTGCTCCTGAGCGCGGTGGTAACTTTGTGTCCTTCCAGGTCACAGTCACGGCGGTGGCGATCACCTTCAATAAGCAGGACGCCCTACAGAGCGGGAAAAGCAAGGTGGAGCGACCGCGAGGTGAGGAGTCATGTGACCCATTACTGGTATAGGAGGCCGCCGGGGCAATTAAGGGGCCAGTACACGTCTGGGAATTACCTTCACCGTTACAGGAGTCTTAAAGGAATTTTCCTCTTTTTATCCAAGTTTCTACAGATGCAGATGAGCTGCTCCAGTTCCCTCTGGAATTATCCTCTGAATCCCCGGCGCTGACAACATTCCCTACAGCCAAAGGTACAATGGGGGGAGGGGCTGAGTGATGTCATCACTGGGGGAGGGGCTGAGTGATGTCATCACTGGGGAGGGGCTGAGTGATGTCATCACTGGGGGTTAGGTCTGAGTGATGTCATCACTGGGGGTCAGGTCTGAGTGATGTCATCGCTGGGGGGTCAGGTCTGAGTGATGTCATCACTGGGGGTCAGGTCTGAGTGATGTCATCACTGGGGGTCAGGTCTGAGTGATGTCATCACTGGGGGTCAGGTCTGAGTGATGTCATCACTGGGGGTCAGGTCTGAGTGATGTCATCACTGGGGGTCAGGTCTGAGTGATGTCATCACTGGGGGTCAGGTCTGAGTGATGTCATCGCTGGGGGGTCAGGTCTGAGTGATGTCATCACTGGGGGTCAGGTCTGAGTGATGTCATCACTGGGGGTCAGGTCTGAGTGATGTCATCACTGGGGGTCAGGTCTGAGTGATGTCATCACTGGGGGTCAGGTCTGAGTGATGTCATCACTGGGGGTCAGGTCTGAGTGATGTCATCACTGGGGGTCAGGTCTGAGTGATGTCATCACTGGGGGTCAGGTCTGAGTGATGTCGTCACTGGGGGTCAGGTCTGAGTGATGTCGTCACTGGGGGTCAGGTCTGAGTGATGTCATCACTGGGGGTCAGGTCTGAGTGATGTCATCACTGGGGGTCAGGTCTGAGCGATGTCTTCACTGGGGGTCAGGTCTGAGTGATGTCGTCACTGGGGGTCAGGTCTGAGTGATGTCATCACTGGGGGTCAGGTCTGAGTGATGTCGTCACTGGGGTCAGGTCTGAGTGATGTCATCACTGGGGGTCAGGTCTGAGTGATGTCGTCACTGGGGGTCAGGTCTGAGTGATGTCGTCACTGGGGGTCAGGTCTGAGTGATGTCATCACTGGGGGTCAGGTCTGAGTGATGTCATCACTGGGGGTCAGGTCTGAGTGATGTCATCACTGGGGGTCAGGTCTGAGTGATGTCATCGCTGGGGGGTCAGGTCTGAGTGATGTCATCACTGGGGGTCAGGTCTGAGTGATGTCATCACTGGGGGTCAGGTCTGAGTGATGTCATCGCTGGGGGGTCAGGTCTGAGTGATGTCATCACTGGGGGTTAGGTCTGAGTGATGTTATCACTGGGGGTCAGGTCTGAGTGATGTCATCACTGGGGGTCAGGTCTGAGTGATGTCATCACGGGGGTCAGGTCTGAGTGATGTCATCACTGGGGGTTAGGTCTGAGTGATGTCATCACTGGGGGTCAGGTCTGAGTGATGTCATCACTGGGGGTCAGGTCTGAGTGATGTCATCACTGGGGGTCAGGTCTGAGTGATGTCATCACTGGGGGTCAGGTCTGAGTGATGTCATCACTGGGGGTCAGGTCTGAGTGATGTCATCACTGGGGGTCAGGTCTGAGTGATGTCATCACTGGGGGTCAGGTCTGAGTGATGTCATCACTGGGGGTCAGGTCTGAGTGATGTCATCACTGGGGGTCAGGTCTGAGTGATGTCGTCACTGGGGGTCAGGTCTGAGTGATGTCATCACTGGGGGTCAGGTCTGAGTGATGTCGTCACTGGGGGTCAGGTCTGAGTGATGTCGTCACTGGGGGTCGGGTCTGAGTGATGTCGTCACTGGGGGTCGGGTCTGAGTGATGTCGTCACTGGGGGTCGGGTCTGAGCGATGTCGTCACTGGGGGTCAGGTCTGAGTGATGTCATCACTGGGGGTCAGGTCTGAGTGATGTCATCACTGGGGGTCGGGTCTGAGTGATGTCGTCACTGGGGGTCAGGTCTGAGTGATGTCATCACTGGGGGTCAGGTCTGAGTGATGTCATCACTGGGGGTCAGGTCTGAGTGATGTCGTCACTGGGGGTCAGGTCTGAGTGATGTCGTCACTGGGGGTCAGGTCTGAGTGATGTCATCACTGGGGGTCAGGTCTGAGTGATGTCATCACTGGGGGTCAGGTGTGAGTGATGTCATCGCTGGGGGTCGGGTCTGAGCGATGTCATCACTGGGGGTTGGGTCTGAGCGATGTCATCACTGGGGGTCAGGTCTGAGTGATGTCATCACTGGGGGTCGGGTCTGAGCGATGTCATCACTGGGGGTCGGGTCTGAGCGATGTCATCACTGGGGGTTGGGTCTGAGTGATGTCATCACTGGGGGTCGGGTCTGAGTGATGTCATCACTGGGGGTCAGGTCTGAGCGATGTCATCACTGGGGGTCGGGTCTGAGCGATGTCATCACTGGGGGTCGGGTCTGAGCGATGTCATCACTGGGGGTCGGGTCTGAGTGATATCCCCGGGGGTGAGTATAACTCCTCTCTCACATGTGGGTCTCCGCAGATCTCCAGGACAGGACGGGCCCGGCTGCCGGCGCTCCGCACAGAGGTAGGTGTCCCTTTGGGTGGGGATTCCTCTGACTCTGGGTTTTCTTGCTCAGGACTCTGTGCCGGAGACGTCATCCATCTTTTTTCTTTGTCTTTTTGTCCTGTCTCTGTCCGTCCGTCTCCAGCCTCTGCCGCTGACTACAGTTCCTTTGCAGACAGATGCAGCAGCTGGATAGAGCACATTAGAATGAGGGCTCACACCATAAGACGCGGATCAGTAAAGACAAGTAGGACGCTACCCTGTGTTTCTTCATTGTGCTGATTCTTCCAGCCAAACATGTGATCCATGGTGGGGGCGGGGCTGCAGCAATCATGTGATCCAGGGTGGGCGGAGCTACAGAGATCATGACGGATGCAAAGGGGCGGAGCTAAAAAAATATATCTCGTGAGCAGCAGTGGGGGCGGAGCTTAAAAGATCATGAAGGCAGTGTGGGTGGAGCTACAGAGATAAAAGGTGGGGTGGAGCTACAGAGATCATGAGGCATGGTGGAGGCACAGCTAGAGAGATCATGAAGCACATTGGGGGTGTGGCTAAATAGATCATTAGACGTGGTTGGGTGTAGCTACAAAGATGAGGTGCAGTGGCGTTAGAGATCAGGTACCACGGTGGGGCGGAGCTACAAAGAACATGATGCACGGTGGGGCGGAGCTACAAAGAACATGATGCACGGTGGGGGTGGAGCTACAAAGATCATGATGCACGGTGGGGGTGGAGCTACAAAGATCATGATGCACGGTGGGGCGGAGCTACATATATCATTTGATTTCCAGTCCTGCTCATCATTATTGTCACCCATGAGGTGAGCTGTTTCCTTTGCCCCGTGCTGGGGCGCTGTTCCCGTGCCCCGTGTCGGCGCTGTTCCCGTGCCCCGTGTCGGGCGCTGTTCCCGTGCCCCGTGTCGGGCGCTGTTCCCGTGCCGGGGCGCTGTTCCCGTGCCCCGTGCCGGGGCGCTGTTCCCGTGCCCCGTGCCGGGGCGCTGTTCCCGTGCCCCGTGCCGGGGCGCTGTTCCCGTGCCCCGTGACGGGGCGCTGTTCCCGTGCCCCGTGCCGGGGCGCTGTTCCCGTGCCCCGTGCCGGGGCGCTGTTCCCGTGCCCCGTGCCGGGGCGCTGTTCCCGTGCCCCGTGCCGGGGCGCTGTTCCCGTGCCCCGTGCCGGGGCGCTGTTCCCGTGCCTGGGCGCTGTTCCCGTGCCCCGTGCCGGGGCGCTGTTCCGCGCTCAATGTTAGGACGTTTGCCTGCCCTGGATCCACCAGAATCTCCCTGGATGTGAGTGAAATGTGAATGGTGGAGAAAACACCACGTGAAGCATCCAAACACCTCCAGGCTTGGAGCAGTCGGGGTCATGTTTCCCCAAGTACCATACGCTGCACACTACACCTAGCAGAGCTTCATGGGTGAAGGCCAAGGTAGAAGCCATTGCTGAAGAAAAGACATTAAAAGGAACAACTGAAGACAAACCACAATACTGGGAGAATGTTCTGTGGACATTGAAACAACAATAGACCTCGTATAGCAAAGCAACAGTGCAATGAAGCTTATACAGAAAAGAACACCCTACCAACCATTAAGCATGGTGGAGGATCCATAATGCTGTGGGGCTGCTTTGCTGCATCTAGTACTGGAGGCTTCACCGGATCACAGGAATCATGAAATCAGAGAATTATCAACAGATCTTAGAACTAAATGTCCGATCCAGTGGAAGATCAGGGGTCCTATAGCAAGACAATGACCAAAGCCACATCCACAAGTGCACAGGACTGGGGGAAAGAAGCAATGGCCGCATTTATAATGCCGGCTACACGTGCTTATATAGTGTCTACACAGAACTCCACCTACAGGAAGACTCCCCTGTATTATCAGAGCTCAGAACAAGTGACCAATCCCTCAACAAACCTACTGATGGCAAAATAGTGAGTGCAGCTCTGGAGTATAATACAGGAGGTAACTCAGGGTCAGTAATGTAATGTATGCACACAGTGACTGCACCAGCAGAATAGTGAGTGCAGCTCTGAAGTATAATACAGGAGGTAACTCAGGATCAGTAATGTAATGTATGTACACAGTGACTGCACCAGCAGAATAGTGAGTGCAGCTCTGGAGGATAATACAGGAGGTAACTCAGGATCAGTAATGTAATGTATGTACACAGTGACTGCACCAGCAGAATAGTGAGTGCAGCTCTGGAGTATAATACAGGAGGTAACTCAGGATCAGTAATGTAATGTATGCACACAGTGACTGCACCAGCAGAATAGTGAGTGCAGCTCTGGAGTATAATACAGGAGGTAACTCAGGATCAGTAATGTAATGTATGTACACAGTGACTGCACCAGCAGAATAGTGAGTGCAGCTCTGGAGGATAATACAGGAGGTAACTCAGGATCAGTAATGTAATGTATGTACACAGTGACTGCACCAGCAGAATAGTGAGTGCAGCTCTGGAGGATAATACAGGAGGTAACTCAGGATCAGTAATGTAATGTATGTACACAGTGACTGCACCAGCAGAATAGTGAGTGCAGCTCTGGAGTATAATACAGGAGGTAACTCAGGATCAGTAATGTAATGTATGTACACAGTGACTGCACCAGCAGAATAGTGAGTGCAGCTCTGGAGTATAATACAGGAGGTAACTCAGGATCAGTAATGTAATGTATGTACACAGTGACTGCACCAGCAGAATAGTGAGTGCAGCTCTGGAGTATAATACAGGAGGTAACTCAGGATCAGTAATGTAATGTATGTACACAGTGACTGCACCAGCAGAATAGTGAGTGCAGCTCTGGAGTATAATACAGGAGGTAACTCAGGATCAGTAATGTAATGTATGTACACAGTGACTGCACCAGCAGAATAGTGAGTGCAGCTCTGGAGTATAATACAGGAGGTAACTCAGGATCAGTAATGTAATGTAATGTATGTACACAGTGACTGCACCAGCAGAATAGTGAGTGCAGCTCTGGAGGATAATACAGGAGGTAACTCAGGATCAGTAATGTAATGTAATGTATGTACACAGTGACTGCACCAGCAGAATAGTGAGTGCAGCTCTGGAGTATAATACAGGAGGTAACTCAGGATCAGTAATGTAATGTATGTACACAGTGACTGCACCAGCAGAATAGTGAGTGCAGCTCTGGAGGATAATACAGGAGGTAACTCAGGATCAGTAATGTAATGTATGTACACAGTGACTGCACCAGCAGAATAGTGAGTGCAGCTCTGGAGTATAATACAGGAGGTAACTCAGGATCAGTAATGTAATGTATGTACACAGTGACTGCACCAGCAGAATAGTGAGTGCAGCTCTGGAGTATAATAAAGGAGGTAACTCAGGATCAGTAATGTATGTACACAGTGACTGCACCAGCAGAATAGTGAGTGCAGCTCTGGAGTATAATACAGGAGGTAACTCAGGATCAGTGATGTAGTGAATGTACACAGTGAGTGCAGCTCTGGAGTATAATACAGGAGGTAACTCAGGATCAGTAATGTAATGTATGTACACAGTGACTGCACCAGCAGAATAGTGAGTGCAGCTCTGGAGTATAATACAGGAGGTAACTCAGGATCAGTAATGTATGTACACAGTGACTGCACCAGCAGAATAGTGAGTGCAGCTCTGGAGTATAATACAGGAGGTAACTCAGGATCAGTAATGTAATGTATGTACACAGTGACTGCACCAGCAGAATAGTGAGTGCAGCTCTGGAGTATAATACAGGAGGTAACTCAGGATCAGTAATGTAATGTATGTACACAGTGACTGCACCAGCAGAATAGTGAGTGCAGCTCTGGAGTATAATACAGGAGGTAACTCAGGATCAGTAATGTAATGTATGTACACAGTGACAGCACCAGCAGAATAGTGAGTGCAGCTCTGGAGTATAATACAGGAGGTAACTCAGGATCAGTAATGTAATGTATGTACACAGTGACTGCACCAGCAGAATAGTGAGTGCAGCTCTGGAGTATAATACAGGAGGTAACTCAGGATCAGTAATGTAATGTATGTACACAGTGACTGCACCAGCAGAATAGTGAGTGCAGCTCTGGGGTATAATACAGGAGGTAACTCCGGATCAGTAATGTATGTACACAGTGACTGCACCAGCAGAATAGTGAGTGCAGCTCTGGGGTATAATACAGGAGGTAACTCAGGATCAGTAATGTAATGTATGTACACAGTGACTGCACCAGCAGAATAGTGAGTGCAGCTCTGGAGTATAATACAAGAGGTAACTCAGGATCAGTAATGTAATGTATGTACATAGTGACTGCACCAGCAGAATAGTGAGTGCAGCTCTGGAGTATAATACAGGAGGTAACTCAGGATCAGTAATGTAATGTATGTACACAGTGACTGCACCAGCAGAATAGTGAGTGCAGCTCTGGAGTATAATACAGGAGGTAACTCAGGATCAGTAATGTAATGTATGTACACAGTGACTGCACCAGCAGAATAGTGAGTGCAGCTCTGGAGTATAGTACAGGAGGTAACTCAGGATCAGTAATGTAATGTATGTACACAGTGACTGCACCAGCAGAATAGTGAGTGCAGCTCTGGAGTATAATACAGGAGGTAACTCAGGATCAGTAATGTATGTACACAGTGACTGCACCAGCAGAATAGTGAGTGCAGCTCTGGAGTATAATACAGGAGGTAACTCAGGATCAGTAATGTAATGTATGTACACAGTGACTGCACCAGCAGAATAGTGAGTGCAGCTCTGGGGTATAATGCAGGAGGTAACTCAGGATCAGTGATGTAGTGAATGTACACAGTGAGTGCAGCTCTGGGGTGTAATGATTGGGGACCTCTGGTTCAGTGTAGGGGTGCAGATGTTGGATCCTGTGATTAGTGGGTTGTGGCCCCCGGTGCAGTCCTGGTTTCGGGGGTCTGTAGCTTGCACACCCCCCACGGTGGACAATCTGAGCAGCACACTCTTCGTTTCGGCTTCCTCGCTCTCCAGTGATTCCTCATTCTTCACGGTGAATTATTGTTTCGCTCCTCACTTCCTCCACGGTTTCTTTCTTTTCAGCTTTTGGTTCCTTCCATCGTGATTCTTTTGCAGGAATGTGTCCTCTGTTGGCGCCTCCATCATCCTCCTGCGCTGGCATGATCTGCATGACTGTCCGCCATCGATATTCCCTTCCTATCGGCCGAGCTTCACCCCTCTGGTGTCTGTCCGCTGACAATCGCACCCTCCTCCTCCTCCTCCTCTTCGTCGCTTCTTTCCCACCATCTTCTCTTTTCTTCCAGTTACCTCTATGGATAAGGCGAGTCCGCTGGGCGAGGGTCACCTGAGGAACCGCCCAGTTGGCGCTCTGGGTTATCCCACCGTCTCTGTTGTCAAGATGACGCCTCTGTCCTTCATACCAGGGGCCAAAATATCCAAATATCTGGGGATTATCAACATGTTCTTCATCCGAGAGACGACATCATTGCGTGAGGTGAGCGCTGAATTCACTGACAGCAAGCCGAGGGACGGGATCGGTGCTATATTGAAGGCTGAGATTCTCACAGCAGAGTGTATCGTTACAGTGTATCAGTGCAGACAGATGTATCGGCTGCAGTAGAGATCCCACTCCTCAGAATACCTACACTGATACATTGTAGCAAATCCTATTACACGTGGTATCACGTCCTCCTCATTGTGGTTTTATGTTTTTTTAGGAAGGAGGGGTGAGCGGCTTCCTCCACGCCTTCATATGTGAAGTATTCGCCATGGTGCGTGCCCACGTCGCTGCTCTGGGGGGAAACGCAGTCGTGTCCTATATAATGAAGCAATGCGTCTTCATGGAGAACACAAATAAAAACCAGGTGAGTAGATGACAGGAATCCAGGTGCAGGATAAAATCTGCCTCAGAGCTGCACTCTCGATTCTGCCCTGCTCCAGAGCTGCACTCTCGATTCTGCCCTGCTCCAGAGCTGCACTCTCTATTCTGCCCTGCTCCAGAGCTGCACTCACTATTCTACCCTGCTCCAGAGCTGCACTCACTATTCTACCCTGCTCCAGAGCTGCACTAACTATTCTACCCTGCTCCAGAGCTGCACTCACTATTCTGCCCTGCTCCAGAGCTGCACTCTCGATTCTGCCCTGCTCCAGAGCTGCACTCTCGATTCTGCCCTGCTCCAGAGCTGCACTCTCGATTCTGCCCTGCTCCAGAGCTGCACTCTCGATTCTGCCCTGCTCCAGAGCTGCACTCTCGATTCTGCCCTGCTCCAGAGCTGCACTCTCGATTCTGCCCTGCTCCAGAGCTGCACTCTCGATTCTGCCCTGCTCCAGAGCTGCACTCTCGATTCTGCCCTGCTCCAGAGCTGCACTCTCGATTCTGCCCTGCTCCAGAGCTGCACTCTCGATTCTGTCCTGCTCCAGAGCTGCACTCACTATTCTGCCCTGCTCCAGAGCTGCACTCACTATTCTACCCTGCTCCAGAGCTGCACTCACTATTGTCATGCTCCAGAGCTGCACTCTCGATTCTACCCTGCTCCAGAGCTGCACTCTCGATTCTGCCCTGCTCCAGAGCTGCACTCTCGATTCTGCCCTGCTCCAGAGCTGCACTCTCGATTCTGCCCTGCTCCAGAGCTGCACTCTCGATTCTGCCCTGCTCCAGAGCTGCCCTCTCGATTCTGCCCTGCTCCAGAGCGGCACTCTCGATTCTGCCCTGCTCCAGAGCTGCACTCTCGATTCTGCCCTGCTCCAGAGCTGCACTCTCGATTCTGCCCTGCTCCAGAGCTGCACTCTCGATTCTGCCCTGCTCCAGAGCTGCACTCTCGATTCTGCCCTCCTCCAGAGTTGCGTTATCTATTCTGTCATGCTCCAGAGCTGCACTCACTATTCTGTCATGCTCCAGAGCTGCACTCACTATTCTGCCCTCCTCCAGAGCTGCGTTATCTATTCTGTCATGCTCCAGAGCTGCACTCTCGATTCTGCCCTGCTCCAGAGCTGCACTCAGTGATATAGACTGGAATACCCCTGATCTTACTATCAGTAAGTGGAGGAGGAGGGAGGGACACTCTGTAATATGACTTTTATTAGTGGGTTCATCTTATGTCTTGGTTTTTCCTTCCCTCTCAGGCTCAATGTCTCATTAATGTCAGTGGAGACGCCGTCATCTTCACCCGAGAGTCCGAGACAGATGTGACGTCATCCATATCGCAGCAGCAGAACGCCAGCAATATGGCGGCAGGAGAAGCGACGTGAGAGTGGGCTGTGTGCTGAGCCCGGGGTGACGGTGCAGATCACAGGAAGCCGCGCTGGTCTGTCCTGCGTGTTCGTTTCACATAAAGAATAGGATTATATGCTGGAGCTTTCAGCCACTAAGATCTGTCACCATCTACAAGATCCGGGATCAGCCACTAAGATCCATCACCATCCTCGAGGATCCGAGATCGGCCACTAAGATCCATCACCACCCCCGAGGATCCGAGATCGGCCACTAGGATCCATCACCACCCTCGAGGATCAGAGATCGGCCACTAAGATCCATCACCACCCCCGAGGATCAGAGATCGGCCACTAAGATCCATCACCACCCTCGAGGATCCGAGATCGGCCACTAAGATCCATCACCACCCCCGAGGATCACAAATTGGCCACTAAGATCCTTCACCACCCCCGAGGATCAGAGATTGGCCACTAGGATCCGTCACCACCCCCGAGGATCCAAGATCAGCCACTAAGATCCATCACCACCCTCGAGGATCAGAGATCGGCCACTAAGATCCATCGCCACCCTCGAGGATCAGAGATCAGCCACTAAACTGTCACCAACCAAGAGGAACTGAGATCAGCCACTGAGATCTGTTATCACTCACTGGAGTCCAGTGTCACGCACGGGAGGTCCATCTTCATCATCATCATCTGAGGTCCATCTTCGTCATCATCTGAGGTCCATCTTCGTCATCATCTGAGGTCCATCTTCGTCATCATCTGAGGTCCATCTTCATCATCATCTATGGTCCATCTTCATCATCATCTGAGGTCCATCTTCATCATCACCTGAGGTCCTTCTTCATCATCATCTGAGGTCCATCTTCATCATCATCTGAGGTCCATCATCATCTGAGGTCCATCTTCGTCATCATCTGAGGTCCATCTTCGTCATCATCTGAGGTCCATCTTCGTCATCATCTGAGGTCCATCTTCATCATCATCTATGGTCCATCTTCATCATCATCTGAGGTCCATCTTCATCATCACCTGAGGTCCTTCTTCATCATCATCTGAGGTCCATCTTCATCATCACCTGAGGTCCTTCTTCATCATCATCTGAGGTCCATCTTCATCATCACCTGAGGTCCTTCTTCATCATCATCTGAGGTCCATCTTCATCATCACCTGAGGTCCATCTTCATCATCATCTGAGGTCCATCTTCATCATCACCTGAGGTCCATCTTCATCATCATCTGAGGTCCATCTTCATCATCACCTGAGGTCCTTCTTCATCATCATCTGAGGTCCATCTTCATCATCATCTGAGGTCCATCTTCATCATCATCTGAGGTCCATCTTCATCATCATCTGAGGTCCATCTTCATCATCATCTATGGTCCATCTTCGTCATCATCTGAGGTCCATCTTCGTCATCATCTGAGGTCCATCTTCGTCATCATCTGAGGTCCATCTTCGTCATCATCTGAGGTCCATCATCGTCATCACCTGAGGTCCATCTTCGTCATCATCTGAGGTCCATCTTCGTCATCATCTGAGGTCCATCTTCGTCATCATCTGAGGTCCATCTTCGTCATCATCTGAGGTCCATCTTCGTCATCATCTGAGGTCCATCTTCGTCATCATCTGAGGTCCATCTTCGTCATCATCTATGGTCCATCTTCGTCATCATCTGAGGTCCATCTTCGTCATCATCTGAGGTCCATCTTCGTCATCATCTATGGTCCATCCTCCTCTCTTGGCATCTGTTGTCATCCACAGGGGTGAGTCATCACCCAGGGATCCTTTCTAATCTACTCCTGACCCATCAGCAACCTCCCGCATTTGTCTGTTTTATTTCCATAGTACACTTTATACCTGTGGCCCTTATTTGCATGGAGGGGCCCCTCGAGATCTGCAGGCCTTTGCTTGATTGGAGTCAGATTGTAATAACGTCCGTCCACTGTGAACACCTGCTGCTTCTCCTGTAGGACTACAGTTCCCAGCATGCTTCTGGCGTATTTGCACACTTATTCATCGAGCAGTCAGAGACCGTCCATCTGCCGCGTCGTCTCCACGGAGCGATCTCTCAGTTATATGGGAACGACTCGTTCACTGACATGAAGCAGGTTACTGCTTACAGAAGGTACGACCTGAAACCGAACCTCCCGCCGCAATAAATCATCCGGATGCTCATGGCGGCTTTCTTCTAGTATCCCAACCAGTAAAGCAATAAGGGGCTATGGAGACCCTGTGCCAACCATCAGGGAGGGGGTCATACAACGCTGCCAACCACGTGTGTCTACATCTACAGCCCTGCAGAGCGAGGAGCGCCCACTGTCACCCGGACATGGACGGAAAGACTTGAATGTAAATATGTAATTTGTGCCAGAATAGAGATTTCTAGAGAAATAAAGCCAATGAAACTGAGCTGCTTGTTACAGTGTATCTGTGCATGTATTGTGTCATCTATACACCAACCTCCGGGGTTAGCAGACATCATCTATATACCTGCATTGGGGGTCAATGAGTCGTCATGTATACTGTGTAAATAGCTGCACCGAGGGTTAGAGTCATCCTGCATGTCGCCTATGTACCTGCCCCGTGGATCAGTGAGTCACCTGCATGTCTATATACCTGCTTCGGAGGTTTGCGAGTCTTCCTTTGTACGGTCTGTATACCTGCATTGAGGGTCAGTAAGTCATCTTGCTTTTCATCTATATACCTACGCCTGGTGTCAGTGAGTCATCCTGAGTAGTACCGTCTGTATACCTGCCTCGGGTCAGTGGGTCATCCTGTGCACTGCCTATATACCTGCATCGAGGGTTAGTCATCCTGCATGTCGTCTCTGTACATGCCCCGTGGATCAGTGAGTCATCCTGTGTACAGTCTGTATACCTGCCTCAGGGGTCAGTGGGTCATCCTGTGTACAGTCTGTATACCTGCCTCAGGGGTCAGTGGGTCATCCTGTGTACAGTCTGTATACCTGCCTCAGGGTCAGTGGGTCATCCTGTGTACAGTCTGTATACCTGCCTCAGGGGTCAGTGGGTCATCCTGTGTACAGTCTGTATACCTGCCTCAGGGGTCAGTGGGTCATCCTGTGTACAGTCTGTATACCTGCCTCAGGGGTCAGTGGGTCATCCTGTGTACAGTCTGTATACCTGCCTCAGGGGTCAGTGGGTCATCCTGTGCACTGCCTATATACCTGCATCGAGGGTTAGCACATCATCCTGCATGTTGTCTATATACCTGCACCCGAGGGTCAGCGAGTCATCCTGCATTACAACTATTTACCTGCATCAAGGGTCAGCGAAACATCCTAGGTAGAGTTTATATTTCTGCATGGGGACTAGCGAGTTATCTTTTGTACTGTCTATATACCTACCCTGGCTGTCAGAGAGTCATCATGCATGTCATCTATATACCTGCATCAGGGATGAGCGAGTTATCCTGCATGTCGTCTATGTACCTGCATCAGGGATGAGTGAGTTATCCTACATGTCATCTATGTACCTGCATCGACGGTTAGCAAGTTATCCCGTATATCGTCTATATACCTGCATTGGGGGTTAGCGAGCTATCCTGCATGTCGCTTATATAGTAGCATCGAGGGTGAACAATTCACCTTGCATGTAATTTATGTATCTGCACTGAGGGTTAGCGACTCTTCCTGAGTGAAGTTTACATTCCTGCACTCGGGGTTAGGGCATTATCCTGCATGTCATCTATATAGCAGCAATGAGGCTAGCAATCTATCCACGTTGTGAAGATCGGAAGCTGTGTGTAATAATCACCTAGGCAGCTTAACGATGCAACTATTTTTATTGGTATCTATTTTCGGTATTACAGCAACTCCAGATGGCCCCACTGCACTAGATCAGAAACCAGGTGGCAACAATAGTCCTTAAACTCCTCCAGGCGACGGATGTCACTACTGAAGCACATGTATCCAGGTTCAGTCATCAGGATAGGATAGTTTTAGAGTAGTTCATAAACTCCAGGATCTGTAGCACATCTATCCAGCTCCGCACTCTATAGTCCATCCATAAACTCAGGACCTGGCCTCAGTACTGATCCTCTCACTACCAATTCACACCACCAACTAACCTCCCCCAAACCCGATTCTTCTTTTCTGCCTGTTCCTTGGATTAAGCCTCCTGGTTGGGCAAAGATAAGCACACCCAACCCCCTTAAGCATCAAGTACATGTAAGGCTGCGTTCACACACAGCGTACTTTTTGCATTTACGCAGCGCTTTTTAGAGCTGTGAACGCAGCTTTGTTCACACGCCCCGTAAAAAGAATGAACAAGTGAATTGTTTGCTCCTTTTCTCCTTCGCCTCATTGGGGGACACAGGACCGTGGGTGTTATGCTGCTGTCCACTAGGAGGTGACACTAAGCAGAATCTGCAAAAGAGTAACAGTGGCTCCTCCTCTACAGCATATACACCCTGGAGCAGGAAGTGCTTCTCCAGTTTTTGCTTAGTGTCGAAGGAGGCACACGACCATTTTTACTCTCTATTTTTTCTCATCCTTTTTTTTCTTCCAATGAAGAAAAGTGGGTCCGGTGTGACTCCTGGCATGCTCCTTCCTCGGCCACCCACTGTTGGGGCGCTGGGTTGAGGTTGAGAATCCTTACATATGCCGTACTCCTTTCTCGGCCTCCCACTGTTGGGTTGCTGGGTTAAAGTTGAGACAGCCCAGCATAACATCCACCTTCCTCACTCCCTCGGGGTCCTGAGTTGAAGCCAGAGCTGGACTACCTGCCAGATGACGTCCCCCTAATCACCCTCTGGGTGCTTAGGCTGAGGCACCACAGGTATCAGCAGCACATGCTGCATTCTGGGCTGGGATCCTGAATGGCTGCCTGCTGGAGCGCAGGCTCAGAGATGGCCCCCTAATCTCCCTATTGGTCATTAGGCCGTGGCACCACAAGTACCAGCAGCACATGCTGCATTCTGGGCTGAGATTCTGGAGCAAATCACCCTGTGGGCTATTATGCTGAGGCACCTGGCTGCCTGCAGGAGCGCAGGCTCACAAGTGCAGCTGCACTTATCTACCCCAGGATCCCGGTGGGGTCCGGATTCAGCCCCACTCAGCCCTGCACTTCCTTCAGGACCTGGGTCTGTTCCCCATTCTCCCTGCAGCTCCCACAGCCAAGGCAGGGAGAAGAGGTACCCAGCTCCCCCCCAAGCTGCCCCTGCAAGGCAGGCAGCAAGGTACCTGGGGTGGCAGGGATCCTCCATGGCGGCGGCTCCGGATGCTTTCCGGACCTCCGCGCCGACCCCCCGCTATTTGCGGGGTCTCAATTCACGCTAGGCCCCGGCTTCAGGCCTAGCGTGGAAGACGCCGCCTATCCCCGCCCACCCTCCGGATAGCGTCAAATGACGCGGCGCCGCATCACAGAGAGGGGCGGGAAGTCCCTTTGGGCGCTTGTATTGCGCGCCCATTCAGGTTCCCGCCCCCTCCTCCCTCTGGGGGCGCCAAAACGGCTGTGGGCACCATTATAGGCGTAAACACTGCAGCACAGCGGCCACATAAGGCTATGGGGGCATATACAGAACAGCAGGGATTGTTTCCCTGCAGCAGCTCTCTTCCCCCCCTGCACACCAGGTGTGACAGGCTGTGGGGCAGATGCAGGACTGCCAGCAGGGATATAGTTCCCTGCTGCAGTTTCCTCTCCCCCTGTACACCATGTCTGTGCCATGTGTGATAGCTCCCTCCGGACTCCATAAGTATAGAGGGCCAGTACAGAAAGTGGGCAAACTGTCATATTCTGTCCTGAAATACTCTGTGCTGCTGTGAATACAATTAACTGCTGCAGCACAGCGCTGCCCTCACTGACATCACAATAAGTGTACCGTGCCCTACAAGATCTCTCCTGACATACTCTGTGCTGCTGTAAACCTTTTTTTCAGCAGCTGTACATAATGTCAGTGAAGAAATTAGGCGCCAGCATATTCTCAGTACGCACAGGGGACACGTGATCCACCAATGCCCTATGAATGTAATGCGTTTAGTCTGTGTCGTCACAGTGCCACGGCTTCGCCTATGTTCGTCTGACGTTTTACCTCTTATACCTCTCACCCAGCGAGCAGAGTTCCTCTGCCTAGTGTGGGTGACACTCTAATAGGCACAGCCTGGCTTTCCTTACACCGGGTCAGCCACTGATGCCAGTACCTATCAGAGCACATAATGCTACATCTAGATAGACAGTTGTTACGTCTGCGACTGTCGCAGTTTATGGAGACTAGCATGCAGCAGGATGATTGCTCCGACGTCTGATAGTTTTTTCGCAATCCAACCCAGACTCGGACCTTCATGCATCTCTAAATCAACGTTCCATCTCACAGGAAGCTAAATGTCGATACTTCGATACTAACCCTAACCCATGGGACCTTCAGGGCCCCGCTTTCCATACGGGAGTTTTATTGGGCTGCGTCTCCGTGGCAGGGTTCGTACGGTACCCTATCTGACAACAAGGTTCCTGTAGGGACACAGCTCTGCTGAACAGAACACTACAGCAGGCCTCAGAGTCCGCTACCATACCTTGGGAATGCCAATCGCACAGCACCAAACGGTGCCTCACTCGCCGTCGGCAATCCAGATTCCAACCTTTCCGGAATTCATTTAGCGGATCATCGTCTAGATCGACACAAACTCGATCAACGCGCATATAGCGCTCACAGACAACCCTCCAAATTAAAGCTCCCGTTAAATTCAGAGACTCGTTATGCCTGTGTAACACGCAGAACGTTTTAAAGGTTCTATGCCGGTGCCACACGCACAGCGAGGTTTTTAAAGGCTCTATTCCAATTTCCTTGTAGTCCATAAACGAGAACGTGCAGTACGTCCTGTGCTAGACTGACACAGCTAGACAAACATACCTGGGACAGGTTTTTTCCGCACGGATCCTCTCCGCTCCATAATGATAATTTATTAGGGAACACAGAAAATACCTTGCATCCTTAGATATACAGGATGAATACCTGCATGTTCCTCTTGCAGCCGCTTATCATATTTACAATTTACAAAGACGATTCCTAATGGTGGCGTTCCGTGCACACTTGTTACAGTTCCCTAAGTGGTCACACAGGTTATAGCAGTCGTCTGGTTTCCTGCGTTCCAGGGACGAGGTCTCTCTTCCACCCTGGACGT